>PVLC010019928.1:0-29869 GCA_004027655.1 Graphiurus murinus | reverse complement strand
GCGGTACTGGGGATTGAACTCGGGCATTCTACCTCCGAGATATACCCTCAGCCCTATTTTTTATTCTTTATTTTGAAACCGAGTCTCACTAAGTTGCGGAGTGCCTCACTAGGTAGCTGAGGCTGGCCGCGAACCCGGATCCTCCTGTCTCAGCCTCCCGAATGCTGGGATTACAAGCGTGCGCCACCACGCCCGGCTTCTGAGAGATTTTTAGACAAAGTGCATGTTCAGTTTAAATCTTGGTAAGTACTGCCAAATTGCTCTTCAAATAAGTTGTATTAATTTACAGTCCCATCTATGTATGGGAGTCTACTTATAATGTCTTCACCAAGAGAATTAATCCTTGTATTTTGGGGCCAGTTTAATCGGAGAAATCATATTTCAGTTTTGCTTTGATGTTTTCCTATTACCATAGCATATTTTTGTTTTGTTTTCTTGGTACTGGGAATTAAACTCAGGAACATTCTACTTCCAAGTCACAACCCCAGCCCTATTTTATTTTCTGTTTTGAAACAGGGTCTCACTAAGTTTCTGAGGGCCTTGCTAAGTTGCTGAGACTGGCCTCTAACCTGACATCTTCCAGTCTCAACCTGCCATGTACTGAGATTACAGGTGTGCACTACTATACCTGGTTCTATAGCATTTTTCAACCATATTTTAGTTCATCTGAATTTAATTTCTTCCCTTTTTTACTTTTCCCTTTTTCTTTACTTTCTCCACAGTACTGGGGATTGAACCTAGGGCTTTGCATACACTAGTGATACTAGATAATCTATCACTGAGCTATACCCCTAGTCCCTGTTATTTTATTTTGAGACAGGGTCTTGCTAACTTGCCCAGCCTGGCCTTGAACTTGTGATCCTCCTGACTCAACCTCCCAAGTAGCTGGGATTACAGGTATGTACTACTGGTCCTTGCTCAGTTCAATTGAATTTCCTCAGTGAATTGCCTATATTTTACTTGGGCTTCTTGTCTTATTTATTTATAATTTTTTAACCCTTATTCCAATTTTATTAGCCTTTTGTATTTCATATATTATTTTCTCAGCCTGTCATTCACTTTAGGCCTTGTATAAAAGTTGTATGTTCTTGTATTGAAGTTTTAAAATTTTAGATCAGATCTGCCATTCATTTCATATATGGCTGTTGGATTTCTTATTCCTAGGAAAGTCTTTCCCACCTTATATTTGTATATTTTCTTCTTTTACTGCCATAATTTGGGAGTTTATCCATAGTTCTCTGTTCTGTTTGAAATTTATATTTATGTATTATATATAGTAGGGAACTAATTTTTTAAAATCTCTGGGCGGTAGGTTTATGAATGCTATTTTTGTTCTTTGTGCTCCTTCTATCTATTCCAAAGTTTCTACAATTGATAAGTATTAACTCTTTACTGCAGGAGTAAAGTTATTTAAAGTAAAAGGATGTCTTGTTTCCCATATACTTATTGTCCAGTTCTAGAGAAACATAGTTATGGGAGCAGATGATGGTAAAAGAGGGTTATTTTTGAAATTAACAATCGAGAAAACTTTAGGAAGTTGTGTAAGTGTAGGAGGAATAAACCTTCATGTCTCTCCTTGCTGCCCAGCTCTGTTTTATTCAAGGAAGCCAAAGGTTTTGATCACTCTGGAACTGGTTTGCTAAAGGAGGGTATTCAATAGCCTGTTTCCTCCCCTATTTGGGGTATCAGGGTAGAATGTCAGGGATGAGGTTATAGTGAAAGATGCTCTCTCAATTGTCATAGACATCTGAAGAGGTCTGAAAAAATGCCTTATTTAAGGAAAACTCTTTTCATAAGAAGTGGGGAAGGTTTGTGCTGCCACTTGCTGCTAGCTAATTAGCCATGGTTACCTTTGCTCTCCCAAGAGGGAAGACAGGCTCAGAAGACCATGAAATACTGATAGTGCACTGCAATAGATGAATGAGCCATTTGTTGCTTATATAAAAGTTTACTACTGTCCAGCATCAGCAAGGTTTGAGGTCTTTAGCCAGGAAAAGATCTTTCTATAACTCCATTATGCTCTGCTGTTAAACATGTAGTCAATGAGGCCAGGAAGTTCTTTTTAAGTTCAAAGGAGCAACATTCACAGCATAATATTCATGCAAATATGGGACAAGTGGGCTAAAGATTTTGCCCCTTTTGGCAGATCTAACTTAGGTAATGAACTACTGATCAAAGTGTAGTTGAAAAATTGAGTTGTTAAGAATATTCTATTATATATTGCTAATGGACCAGCCTGTACCAAGTCTGGCAAAGTTTCTGGAGAAAGTGTTCATGTATCTCATGGTGTCCATCCCTACTTTATAAGGTGAGTTAACTGGATTTTCAAGGGACTAGATTATCACTTGTTTTTCTCCTCAAGAGAAAAGCTTCTAACATTCATATTTGGTTTAAACTGGGCCTCTAGACTTTTCAGGAAAGGCAAGGCAATAAAAGATTGAAGGGAAATAAGAAGATACTTAGAAAGTTTGGGACATCTGAAGCACAGCCTTAAGGCGCCCACCCAGAACCTCTTTGTCTATTATGAAAGTCGGCCAGAAAGTTTTCCAGGTTCTCCTTAGACATCTGAGGTGATTATTGGATAAGAAAAAGAAGCAAGCCAAAAAGTACATTTAGTCACACCTTAGATGCTTCAGCAGTTGGAATTAGCAGAAAAAAATGCCTTAAAATTAGACAGATTAATGTTTTTCAAAGTACATTCTAAATTTGAGGGGGAGAGGTCATGATGGGATCTGGCAAGAAGGCTCTGGTGTTATCCCAGATCACACCCCAGCTCTGTGACTGTCTGTGTACCTTGGTAATGTTATACAACCTCCCTAGCTTTTCTTATCAGTACAGTAGGGGAAAAATAGCATAATGATCATCACCATGGTCATTTGAAGAATAAATGAAATTGTGTACTCTTATACAGTGACTGGCACTCAGCTTTTAATCAATGGCAGATATTATAATAATTCTCTTACAAGCCAAATCATATTATCCCTCTTAATTTTAAAATGAAAATAATGAAACCTAATGAAGTCAAATAACTGCACAAGGACAGATAGCAAGTCCCAGTCAGAATCAGAACCCAAACCAAGGTCTCCAAATTCTGTTCTGTTCACTACAGCAGTTCTTTGAGAAATCAGTTCATTCTCTTGAATAAAAGCTCAGTCTTTTACACATGGCAGCTACTTAATACATAAGAGATGATCCAAGTAAATGAATAAAGAACTTTGTAACAAGAATTCCTAAGAGAGGCAGTAAAAGACTGAGACTAGGACTAACATTATTCAGGACCCTAAGTAAACCAAGCCAAAGGAAAGTTGTGAGGAAGGTTAAAAATATGTGCCTTTATGTCCATGCTTCTTAAATTTCCCTGAATTGAAATGCACTTGTAGTTTAATGGAAAGAGTACTATGCTTAAAGTTAATAGATCTGATTTCTGGTCAGTCTTCTGTTGCTTGCTGTGTGGTATTGGTTGAATCATTCATGCTCGTTGAAGTAAACATTCTTATAAACTAAAAAGAATGCTTGCTTTCTGGACATAGAAATAAGGGACAACAAAATAGGGATTGTGGGGGAGGGAGGCACAAGGGAAACAGAGGCACTGGTTTTGAGTACTTGGAGCAGTTCACCAGGACTTTTAATGTTGTTACAAGGTTGTTGCAAAGAGAATTTTATTCATTTAAGAATTATAGCCTTACTGCTTCTAAGAAGATTAGATACACATTAGAGATGAAAGACTTATTGAAAAATAACGATTTTAAAGATGAAATAAAATAGAGGCTATCTGATTACAGCAGAAAGAATACATACATTTAACAGGTGGTTTAGTAGTTTACACTCTCAATTTACACTCTAAATTTGGCTTATACCTCCTGAAAAGGTAAACATAGAAATTTCAAGTTTGTTGAAAAAGTTACAGTTTCATCTACAAACTGTTCCCACTTCCCATCTACCACTTAAGCAGTATATTGTGAGATGTTTGAATAAAGCATATTCTGCATGATACAAGGAGACCATTTGTAACCCTAATTTCATAGAAGAAAGAAGAATGATATATTTGACATTTATTTAAAGGAAGAGGACAAATATTAAATTATAACTCAATAAAGGTATTTCTGTATGTGGTAAGGGAATAAAGTTCAGGTACTTTACCTTTGAGTGACCTTAGTTAATTGAAAGATAGAACATTAAAGTGTTAAATGTTTTTTTTTAACATGGATTCTCAATTATTAGATGCCCTAAGCAACCTTTATATTAAAATATGTTTTCTGGTTTTAAAATAAATGCTGACTGTTAAACATGCAAAAATATAAAAGTATAAGGAAAACAAAAAAGCAGTAATCTCAATATGTATGGTAAGCAGTAATCTCCATATATATATATATATATATATATACATACATACATATATGTGTTATATAAGGACATATACACACACATATATATTTTTTTCTAAGCTCATCTATACATACATATTGGCAATCAGGGAGATGCAAATCAAAACTACCCTGAGATTTCACCTAACACCAATCAGAATGGCAATCATAAAAAACACGAACAACAACACCTGCTGGCGAGGGTGTGGAGAAGTGGGAACCCTAATACATTGTTTGTGGGACTGCAAACTTGTGCAGCCACTGTGGAAAACAGTATGGAGGACCCTCAGACGAATGGGAGTGAAACTACCATATGACCCAGCAATACCACTACTTGGTATATACCCAAAAGAATGGAAACCAAACTATCAGTCTGATGCATGTGTATGTATGTTTATAGCTGCACAATTCACAATAGCCAAACTATGGAAGCAGCCAAGATGTCCATCAACAGATGAATGGATTACAAAACTATGGGATATGTACATAATGGAATTCTACTCAGCCATAAAGAAGAACAAAATCATGTTATTTGCAGGGAAATGGATGCAATTGGAAAAATATTATGTTGAGTGAGATTAGCCAGTCACAAAGAGCAAAAAAGCATATGTTCTCCCTAATATGCAGATGCTAGGGAGAAGATGAGGCATAAAAGGGTCTCCAGCTGAAAAATAGACCCTCGATAAGCAAAGAAGTTGATTTAATCGAAGGGGAGGGACGGAGAGGGGGACACCCTAACACATGATGTACTTTCACAACTCTATCAAGGTCACTCACTGAATTGAACCTGAGAGGGAGGGAGGGCGAGGGAGCGAGCAGGGTGGGAATTGGGGAAGTGGTCAAATGAGAAATGTGTGCAAATATGTCGTTAACAATTTGTACCTAACAAAGTTGTATGCTTACAATGCACGTATTTCTACAATAAAAAAATGAAACACTGTCTTGTAGCCAGTTTAGATGAGCGTCATCATATAAGTTCACAGTTAGAGTCTTTAAAATGCACAGATAGTGAACATATATCCTATGTTGTTTGAAATGAAAGCTGGGTAGCTTACATTTACACAGGATGTAAAGTTTCTATTGTGAAAAGTTCAAGAGCCCAACTTGTATTCTGGATGAAATAGAAAAAAATGTTCCTGACCAAACAGAAAGTGTCCTTTAACTAAAACTTGTGAAACTGAGGTGCTGATATGAAGAGCAATTTGGTTTATTTTTGAGCAAGAGTTTGTATTTTTACCATATGACACAGAAGAAATTATTTTAGCCAGAAAAGATTCAGGTCAGGTTTCATCAACCAAGTAGGCCTTCTGTAAAAGAATCTCCCCATGGCCTCATAGTAAAGAATAATGAGAATACTGTCAACTCCCAGTTATCCATGCTAATGAGATAGAGTGGCACAATGAATTGGAATTTCATAGAAATTTTCCAGTTTTCATCCTAGTCAGTGGTGTCACCTTGCTTGACTGTCAAATCTCGTTCGATTATAGGCTCCTTTCTTCTCAGTGAGTCCACCTACCTGCTAGGAGAAATAGCCTAAAGGCAAGTAAGGGAAGGAATATGCTGTGAATTGAACATTCAATATATATTAAGTAGAATTAATTTGGGGCAAATAATCCAGCAAGTAGGAATAAGATAATTCCTGGATGAGGGAATGAAGGAAGAATTTGGCCTCTTCCTGGCTTTCCATTTTCACTGGTTTCCACAGCTTGGAAATGAAGCCTTAATATCCTGAGGGAATCTAGCAGTCTTTAACTCTAGAAACTCCATGTGAGAGAAATAAGGAAAAAATTATGTAACTTTTATATGTTACCCTTCCTACATTCTGCTTCAAGTTTGATAAATGACAGAAGAGAAGTACTTATGCTTTTATTTTTCTTCACAATTACTGGATCTTTTGAAGGGATAAATAATTAAAAAGAAATTTGTTCACTTGGTGTGTCCACTTATATAATGAACAAATAAGAGTCATCTCTCCCTTTCCATGACCATATGTGTTATAATGGAATAAATATTATTGTAATACTGACATGATGATGTATCTATGGCAATAGCTCTTATCAGAAACAGTTCATGGGAATATTTTCTTGCTTTTGGACTGATTATGGGGTTATTGACCTTTTGACCTAATTTGGGGAGGTGGGTAGCAATGATTGAGCAAAACTTTGAAGGCATAGTGGCCCATCTCTGTTGCTGTTTACTTTTTGTAATTATTGTTCCTTTTAACAGGGGCCACTAAAGTAGCAGGATTCCCACCTCTAATTAAGGCCAGCTGAACCATTTGAAAAGTAAGGTTGAAGGTCTGTCTCACATGTTATTTGGAATTCCTTTGGGACCAAATTCTACTCTCAGATACCATTAGTTAGTAGAAAGTCATGCATTATCCAGCTGGTATCGCTCAGATATTGGCAAGAAGTCTCCTTACTTTTCTTCCTCATTTCTCCAAGAAGTTGATGAGACATCTTTGTTTCAATAAAATCATCTCATTTGTGCTTTTTGTCCAAGATAATATACTTGGATTTTAGGTGTGGTTGATTGTACTGTGTAACTCATTACATTCTCTCCTCGATGGAGCCAACAACTTTTTAAACTGTTCAAACTTATAAGCATGTTCTGAAGTAGACTTTATTATAGTTTCTGAAAGTTGATAATTGTTCAGGGTGTTCATGAAGAAATCAATATAGTTGTGCTAACCACTTAATTTTGACAGCCACACTAAAACATATCTTAAAGGTTATGGTATTTACTTTTGTTGTGTACCAGAAAAATATCAGTGTCAGTAATTGTAGAAGCATTGTAACATCACCACCAGTGATGTAACTATTCATCTCCTTGTCTGCCTCCAGTTCCTGAATTTTGCTCCTTCAAGGAGTTGCAGATTGCTGTCTGGGCCATAATTGGCCAAATCCTATACTACGGAGATAATAAGACCAATGTACTTGATGAAAGACCATTATGCTTGCATTAGGATCAGGTTTCTAACAGCAGTTAATGTTTGAGTAAGATATCTGCATCCTCAGATAGCATAGTTTGGAAGGCACCACTACATTAATGTGGAATAAATGCTATGTAGCATATCAGGAAAATGCTATTAGGTTTAAAAAAGGTGAAAAGGAACTTTTAGCTAGGGGAATCTTGTCATGCCAACAAGATTTCAAAACCCTTTTAAGCATGAGCATATACTTTATACTTTGTCATTGACATAGATATGAAAAATGCAAAATAAAATCTGTCATCTGTACCAATTTATATAGTCTATCTTTAAAAGGTGATCAAAGTTGTGTTTCACAGGTAGAGTGTAAGTGTAATTTGGGAAAAGTTTAGGCAAGAATGTGTGGGAACCCTTTACTTTCCAAGTTCTTAAAGTGGGTGACCAGTATCTTTGCAATTACATAGCAGGAGGGACACCATTATGTAATTATCATAGTCATTGGTTCTAAAGCCAGACTGTTCAGGTTTGAATCCCAGTTCCACATTTGACTCATCTTGTCAACTTGGGCAAGTTACCAAACCTCTCTCTGCTTGAGATTCTTCCTTTGTAAAATGGTGCAAATGGGACCTGCCTGGTAGTGTTGTTGTGTGAATTCATAGAAATTCTCAACAAATGTTACTTTTTATTTTATTACTGTGATCGCCATTCTCATTTGGCTTCATGTTTTCCAGGACCTTGTTCTCTGGTTGTTTTTTTACATTTATCATCTTACTTCTGGTCTTTGAGCCAAATTTGTAGCAGGAAAATTCCTTTTGTTCACTTTTCCTTTTGTATAACAATATTCATTACAGTCTGAACTTGGTTCCCCAAAGTTGGAATCTAGTGGCTGAAATCAGTTGTATTGGCCATCTGTGTTTTCCATGAATAATGGTAAGCTCAGAAATAATAAAGTGATTCATTTAATAGTATCAGTGAAATAATCTGAAAGATATTTCAGAAAAGAGAGAGCAACCTATTTAAAAGTGATAAGTAAAGAATACATTCCCTGTGTAGGGAAATGGAGGAACTGGAAAGCATTATGTTAAGTGGGATTAGTCAGTCACAAAAAATAAAAAATCATATGTTCTCCCTAATATGTGGATGCTAGGGAGAAGATGGGGCATAAGAGAGACTCCAGATGAAGAAGGAGAAACATTAGATGAGAAAAGAAGTTGACTTAACTGAAGATGATGTGGAAGGGGGGGACACCCTAATGCACATGATGTACTTTCACAAATATATCAAAGTCAATCACTAAACTGAACTTGAGAAGGAGGGAGGGCAAGGGAGTGGGGCGGGAATTGGGGAAGGGTTAAATGAGAAATGTGTGCATTATGCCTTTATCAGCTTGCACCTAACAAAGACGTATGATTACAATGCACCATTTAAAAAAAATACATTCTTTGTGTATATATTGTCTTTTTGGAAACAGACTTCACCACATCTTAGAATCTTTAATGATTTGAAAGAGAGTTTTGAAAATGTGCAAATGCACTTGAAACCTACATTTTGGTAGCTTATTTTGTTTTAGCAATTGCATAGTCTTTCAGAGGTCATTATCTTCTATTATCGCATTTCTTCATATTTGAAATGCATAGACTTGATGTCAACTTTTAAGTGTGTTAATGCAAGCAAAAAAAATCTAGAACCAAACGCATAATATACAGGTACTATTTTCCCCTTAAATGTGGATCTAAACCTATAAAATAAATTCTAGCTTACTTCCTTTCAAGTATTAGTGGCTGCAGACTCATAAAAGTATGACTATTAATACTAGCTTCATAATCCCTTTTGAAAGAACCACCTTCATGTATTTGTTTCCAATTATACTCAGATTCTTTCTGAAATGTTGAAATAAGTTTTATATTTAAAATGCAGGTCACTTAAGTGTTTGTCAGTGAGATTATACATTTATTGATATTTATTAATTATACATATTGATTGATTGATTATACATTTATTGAAATTCTCACTAATGTGTGGAAGGTAGAGAAAGATGGCTCATTCAGACTTTATTCTTGGGAAATTCCTGATCATCTAGCATCAGTTCAAGATGCAGGATTTAAAATATTTCTTACTGTATCATTGAATATTGTGGAACAGAATTCTAATTTGTGTCTCTAAAAGAAGTGGTATTGCTAAGACTTGACTGAAAAACACATGCCTAAAAGTAATTGTTAGTTTTCTGTGCTGTTTTAATTAATAAATGGTTTTGAGCACACATCCCTAGGTAGGGAATATAAAATTTAAAAAAAGGTTAAGGAAAATGGTAATATAATAAAAAGTGAAATAAAAATAGTCACTGAAGTAAATATATGCAACATTGCTGATAAAAAACATTGGTTCCATTTTCCTCCATGAAATTATGAAAAATTTAAATAATTACAATATTCATTGTTAGACATTCTCATCCACTGCTTATGGGAAGGCAAATTAGTGCAACCTTTATATAAGGCAGTTTAGCAATGTAGATCGTGAATTTGAAAGCACTCAAAACCTTTGACCCAAGAAATCTGCTTCTAAGAATTTATATTAAGAAAGCAAACTGTGTTACACATAGATATCGGTAATGGAATTTTTCAGTAGTAAGAAATGGAAGTGATGTAATAGTCCCAAATAGGGAATTGGCTAATAAGTAATGGTTCAACTGTATATAGGCACAGAATCATGTCACAAGGTATGAGGAGTGGAAAAATATTTAATGGCATAGCAATATTCTGATAATATCATCTGCTGTTAATTTAGTAATAAGATATTTATATTCACAATGTACAGAAAAAAGACTAGAAGGAGCTTCCAGTTCCCAGAACTTGGAAATTTTCACTTCTGTTGAAACAAGAAAAAAGCTGAGCGTACTGAAAACCAACAACTCCTCAGATACAGAACGATGGGAAATAGAAATAAAACATGGACAGATTTTGGAAGGAAAAAATAAAACTATCTTTGTTAACAGATAACATGATTGTCCATGTAGGAAATTCTAAAGAATCAAGGTTAAGATACAAAATCAATTGCTTTTTACATACCAACAGTAAATAAGAGGAATTTGAGATAAAAATATAATGCCATTTACATTAGCACCCTAAAATTTGAAATATGTAGGTATAAATACAACAAAAATATACATTATATAATTAAAACCTCAATTTTGACCAAATCAAAGTAAAAACTAAGTAAAAGATGATATTTCATACTCATAGAAATATAGGAAAATCCAGTATTGCCAAGACATTAGTTTTTCCCAATTTGATCTATAGATTACATAAAATATGTGTCAAAATCCCAGCAAATAGTTCTGTGGATATTGAAAAAATGACTCTCAAGTTTAAGTGAAAAGGCAAAAGATCTAAAATAGACTTTAAAAGAGTGAAGGAGAACAGTGCCAGAAGAATAATAGTACTTGACTTCTAGACTTACTATTAAGATGCAGTTATCAAGACTGGAATACTGGCAAAAAGAATAGAATTGTATACCAATGCAACAGAATTAGGTAGCCCAGAAAGAGACCCACATAAACATCATCAACTAGAGAAAGGATAGAAAGGATAGTCTTTTTCAGTAGATAAATCAATAACTCTAGAAAGAGAACTTACTCCTTTTACAAAAATTTCAAAATGGATCACAGATCTTAATGTCAAATACAAAGCAGTAAAATCTTGGAAAAGAATATAGGAGAAAATCTAGGTAGCCTTGCATTTGACAATGACTTTTTAGATACATCAAAATCATAATTCATGAAAGAAACAAGGGATAAACTGGACTTCATTAAAATTAAAATTTTCAGCTGGGCGTGGTGGCTCAGCGCTTGTAATTCCAGCATTCGGGAGGCTGAGACCTAAGGATCACAGTGCGCGGCCAGCCTCAGCTACCTAGTGAGGCACTCCGCAACTTAGTGAGACTTGGTTTCAAAATAAAGAATAAAAAATAGGGCCTGGGGGTGTAGCTCGGAGGTAGAACGCCCCTGAATTCAATCCCCAGTACCACACACACAAAAAAATTCTACTCTATAAAATATCATCAAATGAGCCAGGTGTGGTGGCGCACGCTTGTAATCCCAGTACTTGGGAGGCTGAAACAGGAGGATCCGGGTTCGCGGCCAGCCTCAGTTACCTAGTGAGGCACTCTGCAACTTAGTGAGACCCTGTTTCAAAATAAAGAATAAAAAATAGGGCTGGGAGTGTAGCTTGGAGGTAGAATGCCCCTGAGTTCAATCTCTAGTACCGCAAAAAAAAAAAAAAAAAAAAAAAAAAAAATCATCAAATGAATGAAAATATAGGCCACAGACTGGGAAACATATTTGATAAAGGGCTGTTACTCAACATATACAAAAACTCTTAAAACTCAACAATAAGAAAATAACCCAATTAAAAAATGGAGCAAATTTTCTTGTATTTTTACATTCATAGAATTTTTCTTTTAAAAAATAAAATTGTCAGTTGTAATGAACAGATTGAGTCTTATAAAATTCCTTATATAGTAAAATGCTATAACATAAATAATACAAAAAGCTTGATTCAAAAAATAAATGAACAAATACCTTAACAGAATCCTGACTAAAGAAGATATCTAGATGACAAATAAGCATATGAAACTTACTGTTCAGAAAAAAAATACTTAGCCCCCTCCCCCACTTCCACATCCCCCTTATTTTTATTCAGCACTCCCCAGTTGCCCTGGAGGCCACTACCACCCTCCCTGGATTGGTCCAGCATCTGACTTGAGGGCAGTATAGCCTACATTGGGAAGGTATGCAAGTCGACAACATGTGCCTGTCATTAGGGAAATGCAAATTGAAACAATGAGATACCACTACAAACCTATGAGAATGGCAAATATCCAGAACACTGACAATACCAAACTCTGATAAAGATTTGGAGCAACAGGAATTTTCATTTATTGTTCATAGGAATGCCACATGGTATAATCAATTTTGTTGATATTTTGGCAGCTTCTTAGCAAACTAAACATACACTTACCATATGATCCAGCAATTACACTCCCTGGTATTTACTCAAAGGAGTTGAAAACCTGTATCACACTAAAACCTGCACACTTATGTTTATAGCAGTTTTATATATACTTGCCTGAACTTGGAAGCAACCAAGATATCCTTCATTGGGTAAGTGGATAAAGAAACTTTGATAAATCCAGGCAGTGGAATATTATTCAGTGTTAAAAGAAATGAGCTATTAAGCCATGAAAAAACATAGAGGAAACTTAAATACATGTTACCACATTTAAGAAGCCAACCTGAAAGCGCTACATACTCTATGAGTCTCACTATATGACAGTCTGGAAAATGTACAACTATGGAAATAGTGAAGTTATTAGTGGTTGCCAGGGATTAGAGGAAGTAGGAGTGCATACACAGAGAAAAAGGATTTTTAGGGTTGTGAAATTACGCTATATGGTACTGTAATGATGGATGCAAGTAATTACATATTTATCCAAATCCATGGAAAGTACAATAGCATGAGTAAACCCCAATATAAACTATGGACTCTGGGTAATAATTATGTATCAATGTCAATTCATTAGTAGAAACTACACTGGTAGAGGATGTTAATAATCAGGAATACTATGCATTTGTGGTGGCAAGTGGTGTATGTGAGATCTCTGTATCATGTCAGCTTTGCTGTGAATTTATAACTGTTCTTAAAAAATTATAGAATATTCCTCCCTTATAATTTATGACTGCATGAATAGGTTTCTGTATAATAGTAGAACATTATAGCTGAAAGTACTGTAAACCTCAGACACTCTTTAAGATGGAACCTAAGAGATGCCAAATACAAAAGAGAGGAAAAAATGAGAACATTAGAACATGTTAGCCCCTCACATCATAGCTACTACAAACAGTAAGCAAAAGCTAACTGCTAGCTATGCTAATATAAAATCTCATGTCAAAGGCCTATTTCCTAAATTTCTTTTATACACTTTCTTTTATGCCATGTCTGACTTAACCAAAAATTACAAAGCATGTTGAAAAAAATCTGAGGAGGCAAATCCAGCACCAAAACCAGATTCAGATATGGCAGTTACTTTAACATTATCAAACCAAGATTTTAAAATAACAATGATTAGGTTTGATTCTCAGTATGACAAAAAAGAAAAGAAATCTAAAAGAAGTAAAATAACCCTGATTAATATTGTTTATTAACTTTTAACTGCTGTGACCAAAATACCTGAAAAGCAGAGCTTAGAGAAGGAAAGTTTTATTTGGCATTTATGATTTCAAAGGTTACAGAGGTTTCATTCCTTGATTAGCCAGCTCACTGGCAGTAACCACAGTGTCAAGGCCTTAAGGCATGGCAGTGAAAAGCAGAGAAAGCAAGAAAAAGTGAATATAGTCCCCAAGACTATGTCCCCAGTGACTAACTCTTCCAGCCATGCCGCACCTTGGAAACTTCCCATATTGGAGAACATGCTTTCTACATATGAGCTTTTGGGGGAACATTTTGGGTCTAAAATATAACACATATGATAAATATTCCAGTAAAAAAGTAGAAAGTAATATATGAATAAGTGTCATAATATATGAATAATATGAACAGAGAGGTCAATATTCTAAGACAAGGAAAAGTGAGAAGTCAAAAGACATGACAAGAATAAACAATGCATTTGATGGGCTCATTGACAGATTGGATAGTGGGAATAAAGGGCTAAAGATATGCCAATAGAAACTTCCCAAAAAATGAAATGGAAATAAAGAAACTGAATATCCAAAAAATGCAGAAAAATAACAGGTGTACACATATATAACAGGAATACAAGAAGGGGAAGAAAGGGTGGGAAAGAACCGAATAAATGTTTGAAGTAATAATGGAAGTTTTCCAAAATCAGTCACAGACACCAAAGCCCAGATCCAGGAAGCTCTGAGAACACCAAGCAGAACATATATATGGAAAAAAATCTACACCTAGCTGTATCATATTCAAACTATAGAAATCAAAGGAAAATAGAACATCTTTAAAGACAACAAGGAAAATAACATATTATATAGAGAGGAACAAATAAGAGTTATAGGAATTTCTCTTCGGGAACTTTTAATCAGGCAGATAACAAAATGAAATACTTATACTGTTGACTAGAATCTGTATTGGGGTATTTGTATTTCAAAAGTAAATGTGAAAATTTTTAGACAGAAAGTGAAGGAATTTGTCACAAGTACCTGTCTTGCAAAAATATGTTAACAAATACTTCAGAAAGAAGAAAATGGCATAGGTCAGAAACTTAAATCTACATAAAGAAGGGAAGATTATTAGAGAAGTAATAAATGAAGGACACACACACACACACACACACACACGTACTGGGGGTTGAACCCAGGGGGGACATTCTATCTCTAACCTATACCTCCAGCCCTTTTTATTTATTTATTTTTATTTTGAAACTGGAATTTGCTGAGTTACTGAATCTGGCCTCAAACCAGCCTCAAATCCTCCTGTCTTGGTGTCCCTAGTACTGGGATTACAGACACCCATCCATACATCATAACACGTGGCTTTTTTTTTGTAATTGATATAATTGAGAATAATTTGTTCAAAATAATGACAGCAACAATATATTAGGTAATTACAGCTTATGGGAAAGTGAAATGAATGATATCAGTGCAATAAAGGATGGAGTGAGGAATTGGAAATATTCCGTTAGAAGATACCTACACTACACATGAAGTGATACAGTATTTTTAAAAAGTGGACTTAGGTTACTTATAAATGTATATTACAAACTCTAGTGAAGCCACTGAAAACTTTCTTTAAAAAGTATAATTGTAACCTACTATATGATCTGGCAATACCACTTCTAGGTATCCACCCAAAAGAAGGGAAACCAAACTATGAGACCAATGCATGTGTATCTATGTTTATAGCTGCACAATTCACAATTGCCAAACTATGAAACCAGCCAAGATGTCCATCGACAGATGAATGGATTACAACAGTGTGGGATATGTACACAATGGAATTTTACTCAGCCATAAAGAAGAACAAAATCATGTTATTTGCAGGGAAATGGATGGATCTGGAAAACATTATACTAAGTGAGATTAGTCAGTTACAAAAAGTTAAAAAATCGTATGCTTTCCCCAATATGCAGAAGCTAGGGAGAAAGTGAGACATAAGAGGGACTCTAGAGGAAGAAGGGGAAAACTCAGATGAGCAAAAAAGGTAATTTAACTGAAGGTGATGGGGGAGAACACCCTAATGCACATGATGTACTTTTACAAACATATCAAAGTCAATCACTAAACTGAACCTGAGAAGGAGGGAGGGGGAGAGAATGGGACAGGAATTGGGGAAGGGTTAAATGAGACATGTGTGCATGTATGCCTTTACCAGCTTGTACCTAACAAAGATGTATAATTACAATGCCCCAATAATAATAAAAAATAAAAATAAAATACTATAAAGGAAAAACCCTAAAAAAAAAAAAGTATAATTGAAGGCGGGTGTGGTGGTGCACGCCTATAATCCTAATACTTGGGAGGCTAAGATGACAAGATCACAGTTTCTAGGACAGCATTAGCAATGTAGTGAGACTCTCAACAACATAGCAAGACCCTGTTTCAAAACAAAAAATAGAAAGGGCTAGGAGTATAGATTAGTGGTAGAATGCCCCTGGGTTCAAACCCCCAGTACCATACAAACATATGTGTGTATACACACACACACACACACACACACACACACACACACACAATTGAGCTGGACATGGTAGAGCATGCTTATAATCCCAGTACTTGGTAGGCTGAGACAGGAGAATCATAAGTTTGAGGTGAACATGTGGTAACTTAATGAGACCTTACTTCCAAATAATTTCTTTCATCAGTGTTTACAAATTTTCTGAGTATAGATACTGCATGTATTTTGTTAGATTTATACCTTGGTAGTTTCATGTTTTGGTGGAGCTATTGGAAATGCTACACTTTCAAATTTCATTTTCTAATTGTCATAGAATATGGAAATGTGAGCGGTTTTTGTATATGGGGCTTGCATCCTGCAATCTTGCTAAATTCTCTGGTCATTTATAAATTCTTTAGGATTTTCTCTTTAGAAAGTTATGACATTTTTAAATAGAAAATTTTATTTTTTACTTTCCTGTATAAAAACCTTTTGTTTCTTTTTTTTTGTCTCATTTCACTGGCTAAGATTCCCAGGATTGGTGGGGCAGATGTCCTTACGTAATTCCCAGTCTTAGAGAGAAAGCATTCAGTCTTATGCCATTAAATGTGATGTTAGTTTTAGGGTTTTTTTTTTTTTTGGTAGATGTAGTTTTAGGTTGAAGGAGTTCTCTTCCTAGTTTGCTCAGTTTCTGTTATGAATTGATGTAGAGTTTTGTCAAATGCTTTTTCTGCATCCATTGCAATGATGACATGGGTTTTCTTCTTCAGTTTATTGATATGGTGAATTATATTGATTGAATTGTGAATGTTGAACTAACCTCAAATTTCCAAGATAAACCCCATTTGCTCATACACTATTATTCTTTTTATATCTTGTAAGATTTAATTTGGTAAAATTTTGTTGAGAATTTTTACATCTATATTCATGAGGAATATGGGTTATTGTAATATATTTATTCGATTTTGGTATCAGTATTATGATTATGTCAAATATTTAGGTTTTCTGGAAAGGTTTGGTAGAATGTTTGATGGAATTCACCAGTTAAGCCATCTGACCTTGGAATTTCTTTCAGACAGTTTTCAAATATAAGTTCAAGATTTGTGAAAAGATCTAGAATTATTCAGGTTATCTATAACTTCTCAAGTGACTTTTAGTAATTTATGTATTTTATAGAAACTGTTTCATCTAAGTTGTAAAACTAACTGGTGTAAAATTATTTACAATACTTTTTATTGTTGTAATGTCTTTAGGCACTATAGTGAAGTCCTCTCCTTTCCCCTAATATTAATAACTTGCATCTTTTATCTTTGTCAGTCTTGTTAAGGGGTTATCTGTTTATTGATCTTCCCAAAGAATTAGGTTTTGGTCTTATTGATATTTTTCTTTTGATATGGTTTTCAATGTCATTTATTTTGTTTTTATTTTCTTTCCTTCTGATTTCTTTTAGTTTATTTTGTTATGAGTTTTCTAGTTTCTTAAGGTATTGATTTGAGACTTTTATTCATTTCTAATATAAATATTTAGAACTATGTATTTCTCTTAAAGTACTTCATTAGCTGAATACCACCAGTTTTATATGCTATGCTTTCATTTTCATCTAGTCAAAATACTTTCCAGTTTCCCTTTGGATTTTCTCTTGTCATATGACAAGCCCCATGGGTTAAAGAGAAAATCAAAAAATGATTATCTTCTCATGCAAATATTTTCTGAAATGTTTCTTTCCTCTATATATTTTTATGATTTTATTATTTCCTTTTTGTGTTTGTGCATATTTTCCAATTTTCTACATTGAGCATGTGTTAACTTTCCGATTAGGAAAATGATTTTTGACAAAGGAGCCAAAAACATACACTGGAAAAAAGATAGCCTCTTCAACAAATGGTGTTGGCAAAACTGGTTACCCATATGCAGGAAAATGGAAATAAACCCCACTTTCTTACCTTGCACAAGAGTCAACTCAAGGTTAATCAAAGACCTGGAAGTCAGGCCAGAGACCTTGCAGCTACTTGAAGACGGCATAGGGCCAACACTTCAACACATAGGTACAGGTAAAAACTTTCTCAGCAAGACCTCAAAGGCACAAGCAACTCAAAGGAAGATCAATACATGGGGTTGTATTAAACTGAAGAGCTTCTACACAGCAAAGGAAACTATCAAGAACCTCAACAGAGAGCCCACAGAGTGGGAGAAAATATTTGCCAGCTACTCTTCTGATCGAGGTCTAATATCTAGGATATACAGAGAACTCAAGAAAATAACAGCTAAGAAAACAAATAACCCAATAAAAAATGAGCAAAGGATCTAAAAAGACGCCTCACAAAAGAAGAAATATAAATGACCAATAAATGTATGAGGAAATGTTCCACATCATTAGCAATCAGAGAGATGCAAATCAAAACTACCTTGAGATTTCACCTAACTCCAATCAGAATGGCAATCATAAAAAAAAGGAACAACAATAAATACTGGTGAGGGTGTGGAGAAGTGGGAACCCTAATACATTGTTGGTGGGATTGCAAACTAGTGAAACCACTTTGGAAAACCGTATGGAGGAGCCTCAGACAAATGAAAATGAACCTATCATATGATCCAGCAATACCACTTCTGGGTATCTACCCAAAAGAATGGAAACAAAACTATCAGACCAACGCATGTGTATCTATGTATAGCTGCACAATTCACAATTGCCAAACTATGGAAGCAGCCAAGATATCCATCGACAGATGAATGGATTACAAAACTATGGGATATGTACACGATGGAATTTTACTCAGCCATAAAGAAGAACAAAACCATGTTGTTTGCAGGGAAATGGATGGAGCTGGAAAACATGTTAAGTGAGATTAGTCAGTCACAAATAGTGAAAAAGCATATGTTCTCCCTAATATGCGGATGCTAGGGAGAAAATGGGGCGTAAGAGGGACTCCAGATGAAAAAGGAGAAACCCTAGATAAACAAAGAAGTTGACTTAAGGGAAGGTGATGGACAGGGGGTGAGGGAGGAGGGGCGCACCCTAATGCACATGATGTACTTTCACAAATATATCACAGTCAATCACTAAACAACTTGAGAAGGAGGGAGGGAGAGGGAATGGTGTGGGAATTGGGGAAGGGGTTAAATGAGAAATGTGTGCATATATGCCTTTATTAGCTTGTACGTAACAAAGATGTATGATTACAATGTACCAATTAATAAAATATTAATAAAAAATAAATAAAATAACAAATAAAAAGGAAAGTAACACTTCACAATTTATTTATTTATTTATTTATTTATTTATTTATTTATTTATTTATTTATTTATTTATTCTGGGAATTTGACCCAGAGGTACTTTACCTCCAGCTACAGCCCCAGCTTGATTTTATTTCTTATTTGGAAACAGGGTCTCACTAGGATGCTGAGAGAGCCTTGCTAAGTTGTGGAGGCTGACTTTGAACCTGCGATCCTCCTGTCTCAGTGTCCCAAGTACTGGAATTACAAGCATGCACCACCATGCCTGGCTTAAAACTTTATAATTTAAAAAAATATTTATTAAATCCTCCAACATTTGCATGAGAAATATAATCCATATTTCACAGATGTTGAAAACTGAGATAGATAGAGTTTAAATAATTTGCTTAATGTCACACAGCTACATCTAGTTAGACTCAAATCCAGATTTTCTGTCTCCTACTTCATTGTTCTGAAGGATAAAAACTTGAAAAGTAAATTGAATTCATCTTATGTGTAGTGAAAAAGATCTGTAGAAGGTCTTTAAAGCAATAAATGACATGAGGAATATATCTCAGTGTAGTTTTCATTTAATTACTAGTGAGGTTGAATATCTTTTCACAATCTCTGTTCCCATTTCTTCTTCCTTCTTCTTTGAATTGATTGTTAATATTCTCAAATTATTGTTCTATTAAATTTGTTGTTTTTTAACTTATTGATTTGAATAATTAAATGTTCCAATACCAATACAAATACTTTGTTTATTATTTGTTTGAAATATCTTCTCTTGTTTATATATCTTTTCTTTATTCTTTTGATATCATTAATCAGAGAAATGTATACTAGAGTGAGTAAAATTAACATTTTTATTGTGAATAGAGTATTGGTTTATTTTTCCATAGTATGATGGAAAATAGCAGATAGGAGATAGGAAATTCATTTTACTTATCAGTTGTTACTTGCTTACATTTATTGGCCACTTTGTGCTGGGCATGTGGTAGAGAAATAGTAAAGAATAAATGTTGCCTACTTTTGAGAACCCTGACAGATAAATAAGACATGTGAAATAAGACAAGTGATATGATATGTGCTAGAGTATGTTGTGCTACAAGATAAACTGTGGCTACCAAAATTTATATTCTGACAAAGGGAAGTGTATCATTTGAGTTAACTGGGAGTTGTTCATACAAGAGAAAACATGTAAATTGAATTGCTCATCATTTTATCTCCAGACCTTAGCATAGTGCTTGAGAAACAGTAGGTGCTCAAATGCTTGTTTAATGATTGGATGATGTTAGCATGTGTGGGAAATGTCATTTATAGAAACCTAACACAAACTTTGTAATCCGTTGCTTCTATACCACTACTAAGCAACTCTAAGAATTCTCTAATATATCCACATTTCAGACGTTAGTTTATATTTCCAAAGCAAGAGGATATAACCTTTCCTCCCCAAATGACACATGATATGCTCCCTTATCTTGTCATTATAACAGTAGTTAAGACTTGAGGCTTCACTATCAGACAAATCTGGGTTAGAGTCCCCTCTCAGCTACTTACTGGTTATATGACTCTTGATTTCCATCATCAATAAAATAAGACTAACCTACCTTAGGGGTCATTGTGAGGATCCTGTAATCACAGTATGTAAAACACCAATCCAGTAGTAGGGGTTCTGTAGATACTTGGTATGCCTCTTCTCTTGATGTATATATACTAAAATGGATGGAATATGTGTAAACTGTCCACATATTGGATAGAATTGGATTTTGTGTCATGGCTTATGTTTTCTAACAGGTATATTCTCCATCTTCTTCTTCATAGATTCAGAGACATATTGTGTGTTTCAAGACAAGAAGTACAGAGTGGGTGAGAAATGGCATCCTTACCTGGAACCTTATGGTTTGGTTAACTGTGTGAACTGCATCTGCTCAGAGGTACAATTTCTCATGGCATGAGATTTCTCAGTTTCTTCCTCAGCCCTCAGAGAGGTTTTCAATGCTTAGATGACCAGAGAATGTATATGATAAAGGCCTGAAAGAAAGAAGAAGCAGATAACCACAAAAAATAATTTTTTCCTCTATTGCTTTTTTATTTGATTTTCATGGAATCTCTGAGTATTTGCTAAGGACAGGTACCTACTATTATCTTTTAGGCTAACTTTATAAGACATGGTGGGAGAAGGCACAGGAGCTTGATAGTATGGAACAAACTCAATATGAAGCCTGTATAGTAACAAAATAGTTTTGGGGAACTATTTCAAGCCTGGCTCTGTATTTTATGTCATCTCAGCCAACAACTTTAAGAATGAAGTTGTGGAACCTTGAACTGTATCTTGGAGAATTCGAGTTTCCTTGGTTTAGCATTGGGTCCTTTCAAGTTACTCAAGGAGATGTTTGGACAGCTTAAATACCATCGTTGCAATAGACAAAACAGGTAGTTACATCTTCTTTTCATGGCCTTGATCCAAAGCCACAGCTGTGGTCTATCTTTCTGAATAAACCTCTATCATCACATTGGGCTAGGATTTCTCAACTTCTGTACTGTTAACATTTAGGGACAGATAAGTTTCATGGTAGGGGTTTTACTGTGCATTATAGGATATTTAACAACATCTCTGATCTCTATCCACCAAATGGCAGTAGCACCAGCCTCAGTTGTGACAACCAAAAATGTCTCCAGGCATGGTTAGGTTGCCTGGGGAACAGAATCATCCTTGGTGAAGAACCAGTGTATTAAGCCAATTGGAAAGGGAGGCCTTGTACTAGACATTGAGAATTGAAGATTCTGAACACATAGAAACAAGTTTCAAGACCATCCTCTTACTTGAGAACTTGTGTAAGGACTGCAACTCCTCTCTCATGCCTAGCTAGAGGAGAAGCTGTCACTGCCAAGCCTGATACTTTTGCCATTTTTTTTTTGTGCGTGTATGTGGTACTAGGGATTGAGCCCTGGGGCATTCTACCTCTGAGCTACACCCCCAGCCCTAATTTTTTATTCTTTATCTTGAGACAAAGTCTCATTAAGTTATGGATGTCCTCACTAAATTACTGAGGCTGTCCTTGAGCCTGCAATCCTGCCTCAGCCTCCCAAGTACTAGGATTACAAGTGTGTGCCACCATGCCTGACCTTTTGCCATTTAAACAGAATTTTTAGCATGTGGAAACCTAACCTTTAGATAACATCAGAAAATATTAAGAAGCAGTGAGGCTCTAGAATTAAGTTCTAGGTGAAGTTTCTGCACCTATGAATCATGTTATATGGAACAAGTGACCTAACTTTTCTAATATTCCCCATCTTTAAAATGAGATAATGATATTACCTACGTCATAGGGTTGTGGCAAGATTTAAATTCACTAATCTGTTTAAATCATTTAAAGCAGTGCTTGGTCATGGTAAACATTAAAAAATGCTAACTGTTATTACTGTCACCACCATTGTCTCATTTTCATTCTGGTTATCATTATTATGAATCTCTTAACTCTAGGGCACAATATGACATACAGCATTAAGGATTTGGTTTAGATCTCAGCCAGGAGGTGTAGTTTCTGATGTGCTTCAGTGATCTTACCTCCAGATGATACTACGTGGTTCTAAGAGAAGTAGGATGCATAAAGAGCCTCTGTGTTGTTTCCAAGTGGGGCATTCTAAAAATTTATTCTAGAAATCACATGAAAAAAAGATAAAGGACTGTGGTAAGGTGATTTTTATTTGTATAAAAGAAGTCTGCCTCTTTAAATGGTTAGGGCATGTATTAAATAATGCATCTGGGGACTGATTAATTTCCTGGTATGGTATGCTTTTGTCAGATTCTTGACCCAATCCATTGAAGATGGATAGCTAACCTTAGGGAGTGAGGTTTGATATCTGCAATACAATGAAAATGTTAATATGATTCCCAATGTCAGCAGTTCATGCACTAGTTCACGCTCTTCACCACACTCTTTCCCCCACAGCAGCCTGCCAGATATAAGTAGCCCTTGCTTCAAATGAATTATGGATGGAAAATGTAAATGAAAATGTATTTTGAAAGTTTACCTTTGTTCTAGCAATGGATGAAAGCTGTCAGAGCTGGGGGATCCTGTAATTATAACCTGGTAGGGACCAAGTTGCTCTACCCAGATGTACTAGCTAATCAGTTCAATTCCTAACTCTAGCATGTTCTCAGAAAAAAAATTGACTGCAAAGGGAAATGAGGAGAGGAGTCACTCAGCCTATTGGACCAAGAAAGACTTTAGACTCCAGAATCCACGTACTAGGGACACTTCCTTGCCCAGGGTGGGTAGTGACCCATTGCTTATTATCCCTTCCCTTCCATGGCATTGGGCAGGTGATTATGAAACAAGAGTAGGCTCTTGGAAGAGACATGCAGCTAGAAATGGGGAAGGGTAGAAATGCACAGAGCCAAACCAGAAGAAGCTTCCCACAATTAGTGGGAGGCTTTGAAAACTAGAGTCATAGTGATCCTGGCCTTAGAAAAATATGCCAATAATATATCAACCAACCCAGAAGAGGTGCTAGTGATGAGAAAAGGAAAGAAAATGCTGGTTGCATCCAGCTTCTTGGGAATGTGTTATTCACTGTCTGGGTGAGTCCTTGCAAGACTGTTTCCCAAACTGGCATACTCCCAGTGACCTTTGAAAGACATTTATTTTTTTCTTGGTGCCTTCTCTTTTCCAGAATGGGAATGTACTTTGCAGCCGAGTCAGATGCCCAAATCTTCATTGTCTCTCTCCTGTTCATATTCCTCATCTGTGCTGCCCTCGCTGCCCAGGTAAACCAATTTGCTTCTTTCTTTCCTATACATGGTTCTTCCTTCCTCTCCACCCAATCTAACCCATCTATCCTAAATTTCCCAGGAGGGAAACTTACAGAAAGAAATAACAATAGGATACTTTTAGGCAGCCCAAACTGGCCCCTAAATACTGTTTATAGCCCAAGCAGGACATATTGTAGGCTCTCTGGTAAGTTATTGGATACCCAGTAATAAATTTTCACTGATCTTTCAATCATTTGAAGGGGAATATCAACCTGGGGAAGGGAATTGTGGTCCAAAGATTTGTTGCCATAACCAGCCCCTTCTTGCCCTGGGCAGCGGGCACCAAGGGAATTGTAGCATTGTGGCATATGTTTTGTGCAATTAGAGCTGGAATTGCAGTGGCAGAGACTTTTTTACAAGACCAGTAGGATATCTATTTTCACGATTTCTGGTTGGGGTGTTTTACTGAGACATGGATTCCTCAATGACACTGTTCGTTTCTGACTGGGACCTGGTTCCCATACCAAAAGCATGGAAACATGGAATTTACATATATGCATAGTAACACCAAAATTACCATCAGTTTTAAAGGAATAAATAACTTCTGTCATAGAGGGAAATGAAATTGACTTATAAGGTGACATGTCTCATACTCTTCAGATTCCTAGCAGATTCATAGCATTTACTAGGACTGCCACTTGGTGCACAGGTATTCATTCTATGAATCCCATAGTTTTATTGATATTCCTTTAATAAAGTATACTTACCTGCATCAGTAAATAACTGATGAACATAGGCAGTCATTTCCTTCATGGAAAAGATCATAGCATATCACAGTTTTATCATTCTAAGTGTTGATGATGAAAGTACTTTCTTCAAAACAGGCAAGATTGACTTGCATATGACCAAACTAAAATTTGCTTTTTGGAATATATTGCTACATAAGGCTTACTATTTTGTACATGTTTATTTGCTTCTGCTTAAACTGAATTACAAGGGTGTGATATATGAAGGGCTCTGGTAAATTGAAGCAATATTTTATATATATATATATATATATACATATATATATATGTATATATATATATTGTGTGTGTGGTCCCTGATAGTGATCTTGGACTAGGACCTCAGCTACAACCACCTACTTGGACAATCAATGCAATTTAGTGAACAACTTTGGGTTGTCAGAACCATGTCAAGTCCTTTTTACATATGAGGAGTGTTACCCTCGTACCCAGCTGTATTAGTCTGCTTTTAGTCACTATGACAAAATAACTGAGAAAATCAACTTAAAAAGGGAAAGGTTTGTTTTGCTTCATAGTTTTAGAAATTTCAGTCCATGGATGCTTGGCCCTGTTGCCTTTGGGACAATAGTGAATCAGTTCCTCATGGTAAAAAGCATGTGGTGGAGGAAATTGCTCACCTCATAGCAGCCAGGAAGCCCTGGGGGATGGAAGGGAAAAAGGGGCTTGGGTCCTAATATCCCCTTTGAGGGCATGTCCCTAGTGATGTAACTTATTTTCACTGGATCTTTTTTCCTGGGAACACTGAAGATCCAAACTATAACACCAGCTTCACACAGGAAACCTCTTTCAGGCTGTAGTTCCTCCTGAGCTATCTATCCCCAACTGAATCTAGTCCCAGCAGCCAATGGATGCCATGGCTTTGGCCCCCATTTATTTCTGTACATTCCTACTATGTGTATTCCAAAAAAGTTTCATTTTGTTTCTGTAAGTTTTCAGTTTTAAATTTTCATTTATTTGTTTTTCTAGTTTCACATGTCATTGCTCTTCTTTGGAAAAGAACAGGGAAATTTTTCATGTGCTCTCTTTACCATATTGAACCACAGTGCAACTAGCTATTCTTTCTTTCTGTTGAAGATAAAACAGAAGCAAATGGCTTTAAACCATAGCAAAAAAGGATGGAGTTTGATACAAAGTAAGAACTCTGGGACATGGTTGTTAAATCCTACAATAAACAACTAAGGAGTATTTTGATTTCTTTACTAAATATTTCTAGAAATAAAATGTACCCACTCATCTGAAACTGAGTTGGCACAGTCCTGCTTTGAGACAGGGTAATGGATGTGATGACTCCTCTGTATTCCTTCCACCCCAGTTATTATTAGGCATGAACAAACTCATGCCTTCAGAGCCACAGAAATAAATGTCTAATCAAAGGAAGTGGCTCTGATTTTCTGTCTTACTCCAATAGAAGGCACTGTGATAAAAACATCCTCACTTAAAAAAAGATTAATTTTAAAGCCAAGATGATGAACAAGCTCTCTATCCAAAAGAGAAAAACAGTAAGTAGTATTATCCAAGGTAGTAGTTTTCCATACTCTCCTAGAGTGGTATACATAGGGGAGCATCCATCTCAGTAGTGAGAGAGTCCTACCTGCCACACTTAGAGGAATCTTCCATTGGAAAAGACAGAAGAGCCATCTCTTTCCATTTGTTTCTGTGTTTGCCATAAGTCTTATTTTCTAAATTCCTTACCCTTAAATTTTCTAAGGGTCTCACCTACAATGAGGTTGTCCTGTACAGCTCCTGCTAAACCATGAAAGTCAAGTGTTCAGACTGTTTTCCAGAGATAAATTGTACTGATTCCTTTAACAGCAAATGAAAATTTATTCATAAGTACTTGTCCAAGTCTCTATGGCATAATTCAAATCTTGGTAACATACCACATAGCTCTACTGGGCCCAAAGAAGCTGGGGCTACATGGAGGGTGGAATATTCGAAATGGAAAAGTCAGAACTGCACAGGAGTCATGAAGGCCATTAAACCCATCATAGTTTCTAAGTATTCTTTTGTGGTCCCTGAGAATTAGAAATGCATAGGATTGAAATTCTCTATCTTCTTTTTGGGGGAATGAGGTGGTAAAGGAAGGAGAGGAGAGAAACAATATGAATTCTTTCTTTTTGTTTTTATACATAATTTTATCAGCAAAGGAATATTTTTCTACTGATCAGAAGTCTAAATCATGATATTATCTAAGAATTTTTTATGGCCATTCCACTGAGAATTTGCTATTTAAAATTAATAAATTTGGGTTCCCTTGGAGGTATTCCAACATTCCTGGATTATTAAAGAGCTGTTATAAAATTGCCAAAATAACTGATTTGATCTGGTTACCAGAGACTTAATCCACAGTGTTTCCTTTTGGCTAGGTGTGAAAAGATTTGGCTTTATGATATAATTTTAATAGGGATAATGAAAGTGTGGTTTTGCCAAGAGAGGCACCCTTCACCTCAGACTTTTAAATTCCAGATAAGTTAAGGAAATTACCTTTCCAGTGATGCACCATGTTCTTTTAAGGGGAAGGCTGGAAGCCCTGTGCCATTTCTCTTTCAATAGTAATTGTGTTGTGAGTGAGCTAACAAACTTTAGCATTACTGCCACAGTACAATATGTGCATTACCGAAAACTCTCACATTCTCCAAAATTGTGTACCAGAAATAAAAGGGTTTAAAAAACAAGACTGGAAAAAAAAACAGAATGTAAGAAAGTTTGTAACCCCAATACTAGCAAAATATCTATTTTAATAAAATACTAGCACAGTTTAAAAGGGCATCTTACATTTGTAATAAATAATATTAATAAATCCAGGCATGGTAGCACATGCCTGTAATACCAGTACTTGGAAGACGGTGACAGGAGGATCACAGGTTCAAGGCCAGCTTCAGCAACTTAGTGAAACCCTGTTTCAAAATAAAAATAAAAGAGCTTAGGTGTAGACTGGAGGTAGAATGCCCCTGGGTTCAATCCCAATAATAAAAAAATTAAACTTAAAGAATATTACAGGAAATATATACTTCACCATTTTTATACTTTTATTGGTGCATTGTAATTATACACCTTAGTGAGGTTCAAATTCATACAATCAAATATGCACATTGGTCTTGGTATACTTCTCTTCAGGTCCCACCTTGCTACCCACCCCTCCCTGTACATCCCTGTATACAGTAGTGAGATTGGTGGTGATAACTTCATACATGTTCAAAGCATAATTCAAACTGTTTCTTTAATCAGTTCTTCACTTTCCCCTCCCCATGTCCCTCCTACTATTCCTGTCCATTATTCTACTGATCTCACATCAATTATCCAAAGTTTCTTTTGTTTCCTGTTTCTCTCTAGCTTTCACATATGAATTCTGTGACTGACTGATCTCACTTAGCATAATATTCTCTAGTTCCATACATTTCCCTGCAAATAATATAATTTTGTTGTTCATTATGGCCAAGTACAAGTCCATTGTGTGCATATACCACATTTTCATTATTCATTCATCTGTTCACAGAAACCTAGGTTGGTCCCATAATTTGGTTATTATGAATTCTGCTGGTATAAACATGGATATGCATGTATTACTATAGCATTTTGGTTTTTTTAATGTGCTTTTATTGGTGCATTATCATCTCAAATCATAATGTAAATAATGCTGACATTGACATACATGCACACAACACTTGGTGCCCCCTTCCCCCGACTCCTTGTCTCCCCTTTTCCCATACAGAGGACTGAGACTGATAATGGGATTTTCACATATGTACACAGAGTCGATGTTAGTATTTCCAATAATGGACTTCAGACTTCTCCCTCTCCTTCCCTTAGAACACTTCCCTGGCTCCACTGAGGTTTCTCCTCCTTTATGTAGCATCCCTTAAAAATCCCAGTTACTCACTAGCTTGTGCATACTAAAGAAAACATATATCCCCCTTCACTTTCTGTTACTGGCTGATCTCACTTAACATAATGTTCCCCAGGTCCTTCCATTTTCTTGCAAGTGACATTATTTTATTCTTCTTAATTGCTGAGTAGAATTTCATTGTGTGTATTTTCCATAGTTTTGTGACCCATTCATCTGTTGAGGGACCCCTGAGGTGATTCCATAATTTAGTTATTATGAATTATGCTGCTATGAACATGGATATGCATTTATTACTGTAGTTCTCTGGTTTCAGCCTCTTTGGAAAGATACCCAGGAGTGATATAGCTGGATCATATGGTGGGTCCATTCCCAGTTTTCTAAGGACTCTCCACACTAATCTCCATCGCAGCTGAACTAGTTTGCAATCCCACCAACAGTGTAGAAGAGTTCCTATTTCCCCACATCCTCGCCAACATTTATTGTTATTTGACTTCTTGATGATTGTCATTCTGATTGGGGTTAGATAGAATCTCAGTGTAGTTTTTATTTGCATCTCCCTGATAGCCAATGATATTTAACATTTTTTCATGTATCTATTGGCCATTTATATCTCTTTTTTAAATTTTATTTATTTTTTAAAATTTTTTTTAGCATGGATTTTTATACATTTCTTGGGTACAACAGGGTTAATCACACATCTTTGTTGGGTACAAGCTAGTATAGGTAACGACATCCATGCACACATTTCTCATTAACCCTTCCCCAATTTCCCTCCTTCTCCCTCCTTCTCAAGGTCAGTTTAGTGATTGACTTTGATGTGATCTTGTAAGTACATCATGCTCATTAGGGAGTCCCCACCTCCCCCCATCACCTTCCGTTAAATCAAATTCTTTGTTCACCTAAGAATTCTCCTTCATCTGGAGTCCCTCTTATGTCCAATTTTCTCCCTAGTTTCCACATATTAGGGAGAGCATTCGATTTTTAACTTTTTGTGACTGACTAATCTCACTTAATATAATGTTTTCCAGTTCCTTCCATTTCCTTGCAAATAACATGATTTTGTTCTTCTTTAAGGCTGAGTAAAATTTCATTGTGTACATATCCCATAGTTTTGTAATCCATTCATCTGTTGATGGACATCTTGGCTGGTTCCATAGTTTGGCAATTGTAAACTGTGCAGCTATAAACATAGATACACATGCGTTGGTCTGATAGTTTGGTTTCCTTTCTTTTGGGTAGATACCCAGTAGAGGTATTGCTGGATCATATGGTAGGATCATTCCCATT
>PVLC010019927.1:0-29690 GCA_004027655.1 Graphiurus murinus | reverse complement strand
CAGGCCCATTCCAGAGGGATCTTCAAATGCAACCATGACCTTGCACTGTTTCACCACAATTCTCTCTGAATTTCTGCCTGGGAACAAACTATCCCAGCATATCAAAGTA
The DNA here is from genome assembly GCA_004027655.1 of Graphiurus murinus. Lineage (NCBI taxonomy): Eukaryota > Metazoa > Chordata > Mammalia > Rodentia > Gliridae > Graphiurus > Graphiurus murinus. Next base: position 29,581 of record PVLC010019927.1, on the reverse strand, counting down.
ACCTCATAAATCAGTGTCATAGTGTGCTCCAGATCCAGGACACTACCTGCTAATTTAAAACTCAGTTGTTTAATACATTATTTCAATTTTTAAAAATTAGTAACAAGTAACATTACTGGGAATGTTCATCATTTGTGTTGACTTGAAAAACCCACTGGTTTCCCTGTTAAGTATGGGAAGCTAAATCACAAGGAAATTTTCTAATGATTGTATAGAATTTGAACAGTTAGAATTAGAGGAGGGGTTTAAATGCTAAGTGGCATCAAAATGATAGTCTGTTTCTTTCATATCGAGAATAAATTTGCTGCTATCAGCTGGTCCCAAATTCACATGAATATATATACATATTATATATTATATATATATATATATATATATATATATATATATATATACTAAGAAAGATCTATTGGATATATATTGAACATATATGCATTGCCTTTTATACGTATTGGCATATATTGAATCTATATATATATATAGCTAAGAAAGCTGCTTTCCCCAAACTTATTTTATAGATAATATTTATCTCATATATCTTTGCTTTTGCACTTTCACCTATAACATTTTTATTAATATTATATTGCTTTTTGGTTATATTTCCATAAAGAGTATATAGAATGCTTGAAATATGCATCACAATTCCATACTGCTGGGGGCAGTTATTCAATGGCTAGTTGAAATCTATTCTTACTACTTGTATAACCTTGAGCAAGTTGCTTAACCTGACTTTTGGATTCTTTGCCCCTAAGTGGAGGTGGTAACACTTATTTTCTTATTTGTAGCATAATTCCTGGTACAACCATTCAATATATGCCAATATGTATAAAAGGCAATGCATATATGCATATATGTTCATTCATATTTGAATCACCTGACTTTGATGTCTTTAATGTGACTGTACTTTATTTGATTAAAGAAGGATGACATTTTGGGGGTTACTGAGGATTGAACCTAGGGGCATTCTACCTTCAAACTGCACTTCCAGTTCTTTCTATTTTATTTATTTCTTATATTTAAAATAGGGTCTCACTAAGTTGTTGATATTGGCTTTGAACATGTGATCCTCCTGTCTCAGCCAGCCACGTACTGGGACCACAGGCTTGTGCCACCATTCCAGGTAAATAGATGACTTCTATTCCTTATATTTCAGGGGAAAGTCACATGTTGTCATACATGTGAACATATGAGTTGAACGTTCCTGATAGTCACGTGTACTATGGTAATAAGGGAGCTCTGTAGACAGAGGGTAGCAGGACAGATGAACTGGCCAAAGGGAGCAGGCAGGAAATAGAAGGAGCAGATGAGGCACGCGTCCACCATGCCAGCTGCCTCTTCCCAAGTGAACTCTTGATAAATTCAGACCAGACTCATTTTTTAGATTTACAATATATTTTCCTTTCTTTCTTGAGCAATATTGAATAGATTACTTTTGTTTGTACATAATTATTTTAACATAATAAGGGAAAACTTATTTCCTCTATTTTAACAAAATAGAGGTGACTTATTTTTCTGTGTGTGTGTGTGTGTGTGTGTGTGTGTGTCTGTCTGTGTGTTGACAGACAAGCTACACATAACAGATATTGTTTGAAATTGCCATCTTTAGGGGAAAAAAAATTCAATCAACCCTATGTATCATGTGTTTAAGAGACCCAAGACACCCATTCAAAGGCTGAATCAGAAGATGGTCCAAGTTTTATTTGCAAGATATAGAGATGATGTCATTTGGTAACCAAACAAAACAGAACTCAGAAAATAATGTTGACTTTACTTCTTTGACTTCTGTTTGATATATTAGACAATAAGAAAAGGATCTTGAGTTTTATACCCAGGTATTTAGAGACACAGCCCCACATAGGACTGAGAATTGGGGGAAAAATTATTTTGGGAATGCAAATCTAGCTCAAAAAACATTGTTTAAGAAATGCAGGCTGGGCGAGGTGGTGCATGCTTGTAATCCCAGTGTTAGGGAGGCTGAGACAGGAGGATCCGGGTTCACGGCCAGCCTCAGCTACCTAGTGAGGCACTCCGAAACTTAGTGAGACCCTGTTTCAAAATAAAGAATAAAAAATAGGGCTAGGAGTATAGCTCAGAGGTAGAATGCCCCTGAATTCAATCCCCAGTACCGTTAAAGAAAAAAAAAAAAGAGAGAGAGAAATGCAAATGTGGCTCAGTGGTGGCACTTGTCTAGCTTTTTTTTTTTTTCCTTTTTTTTTTTTAAGGTAGTAGGGATTGAACCCAGGGGCATTCTACCTCTGAGCTACACCATGAATCCCTCTTATTAAAAAAAAAAATTAATGTTATTGTTGTTGTTCGGAAGCAGGGTCTCCCTAGATTGCTAAGAGTCTCCATAAGTTGCTGAGGCTCTCCTTGAACCTGTGATTCTCCTGTCTCAGCCTCCTGAATAATGGAATTACAACTGCACCACCACAATGTCTGGCTTGCCTAAGCTTCTATGAGGCACTGGGTTCAATTCTGAGAGCTACCTAAACAAGCAAACATTGTTTAGGATAGTGACATGTAAAATTGTGCCTGCCTTACTGTGGGGTATGTAAGAAATTGAAAGCACATGGATTTATTGTATGGATGTTTAGCAAAATGAGTCATTAAATCGGTCATGTCATTAAATCATCAAGGGGAGCAACGGAAGCCTAGAATAGGAGTGGTCCTGATTATGAGGAGGTGGGAAGTGCCGAGTCATTAACAGAGCAATGAACTCCAAAGCTGTGAAAAAACATGGGAGTTATCATTAAGTCCCAGGATGGTGACCATTGGCCACTTCAAAGGAGAACACACCAGCCATCCAGTAGAACAAGGAAGCCACAGCAGGACCTGGCTGGGGACAGGGAGACCAGTGGGCTGAGTGTCCAGAAATAGAGTGTCCTTAGCTCAGAGACCCATTGTTCAATAGCTTTCATCCACATTGTTTTATTATATCTCCATAGGTGACTGGGGAAGGAGGAGAGATCCTTTAAAAAACAAGATTAATGAAATTTTCTAAATGAAAACAGAAAAGGATTGCTAGGAAATTATTAACAATGTAAATAAGTTTTCTTTTTAATTTGCTTCTTTGAAAACTTCCAAATCTTGAATGATAGTATGTGGGTACTATCTAACTTTTTTCAAGGCATACTAAGAAGGCTTCCAGTCACAATCTTCCCCAGTAAGCCATAGATTCAATGAGCTTCTAAGATTCACTAGGCTGAGGGTGTAGCTCGTTGGTGAAGTATTTGCCTAACATGCATGAGACTTGGCTTCAACCCTCAGCAGTGCAGGAAAATACAAAGATTCAGTGAACTAAGCTGGGTGCCACACAGGTAAACCATATATACAAATACGTCTCTCATTCCAACCTCTGAAGACTTTCACACCTAATCTTACTTTTTCCCTGACAAAATTGTGCCAGACACAGAAATTGGTATTCCTAACATCTTTCTTTTTGGCACACTTTAAAAAAAATAAGCATGACTTTTTTTCTTGGAATCTTTATTTAAAAGCTGTGCAAGGGAAAGTTTTAAGTTCTTCCTACATTACTAGCTAGAATGAAAATAAATGCAGAGTTAGTAAAGCTGTTCAGATGAAGAATCCATGTTTAACTCATAAGGACTTTGTCAAAGTTGTATCTAAGGACATTAACATGGAGAGTAATTGGCTGGGGTGACTTTGGTCTTAACATTTTGGGTAAAATGGAAATCCTTTATCTTTTTATATTTTCAACTACAATCTGAAATCTAAGCCTAAATTTAAATGTCTCAGTTTTATTTATATTAGTAGTATTTCTTACTCTAACACCTATTCTAATTGAGCATTTTCTCTTGCATCTTACAGGGGGGAAAAAAAGATAAAGAGAACTCTTTTTTTCCTCTGAAATATCACTCACTTTACTAACTTGAAAAGAGGCTAACTGCATAATTTTATTCTCCTAAATACAGTGTAACCAAAACTCAAATTTATATTTCTGCCCTGTATTCTATCATCTACCACAATGCAAATATATATATTGAAGATTAATGAAAGAATAATTGTCATTGCAATGCTGCACTGCTTTGTTTTATCCCCATGCTCCGGGCGTCTGTCTCTTCTGGTGACAGCAGTGGGATAATCAGTCACAGGACTGTGATCTAGAATAAGTACCTGCCTGGATAGTGTGCTCAAAGTTGTCCCTACTCAAGGAGGGCTTTGAGTATATTTTGTACAAGGGTACTTGCATGATATGAAGACCCTCCATCCTGCCCCAGACCTACTGAACTAGAGTCTGCATTTTCCCAGGAAACCTGGGGATTCATGTGCACATCAGAGTCCAAATGCTGCTTTAATGGCTGATAGAGAATACATTCATCCACTAGTGAATTTCTTCTCTTTTCTCCCTCCTTCTTCCTTTCTTTTCTCCTTTCTCTCTTCTCCTCAAATCTTTTCTTTGCCCAATCCTTTCTTTCTCACATATTTTTCTATTTTTCCATGTTGAGTTCACTCATCCTTCACCTAACCTGAAATTTCTCCTGTGGGCTTTTAATTTGTCTGTATTAGATATCAACATAGTTGAGGGATGTTAGTGTCTTCTAAAGTACACTTACATCATGAGATAAAAAATGTACCCCACTACTTTAAACTCCTGTGTGGCTCAGCATGAACTATTAAGGGATTGTTCCCTTAGAAGACATCGACAATCCAATCTAAGACTCATCAGAAAGTGGGAGAGGCTGCCAGATGGCTATCAATGATCACTTATCTAGCCACAGATCAGAACATCAAGGACAGGGTCTTCTCAGGTGTGTTCAAACTTCACACTTGATGAAGTCAAAGTGTGAAGAACAAAGTGAAGCCACTCGGGAGAGTCAAGAGTAAGGAGAAACATGGAGAGTCAGCACAGAAACACCTTTTCCCCAGCCACCATGTTTTCCCTGCAGTGAACCTCCCTGTCTGACTCCACTTCCATGCTTCTCCAAAGAGTTCTCCATCTAGGAGGCAGAGAGAACTTAAATCCCTCAGACGTGGACTCAAACACCTTGTGGGATACATTTGGTGCCATTCCCTGACCTTGCCCTACTTCTTGTGCCTGTGTTCCTCAGGCGTCATCTCACTAACCTGAGTTTGATTCCTCATGCACAGAGCTCTCAAGAAGCGAGATTCATAGCCTCTTCCTGAAAGACCAACCCATGGCAGAGGACAGTGCCCGTTGTGCTGGGAAAGCTTCTTTCCCTCCCTCTTGAGTTCAGTGTGTTGACAAGTGAATTGTAAGACTACATGACCCAGCTAACATAGGCCCTTCTGACCGAGGCCCACGGGAAAAGTTTGCATGATGGAGACCTTCTCTGTTCAGCTGCTGCATGGTGTTAAGTACTCCCAGTTCTTTGCTCAATGCAACCTTTGATTTCACACTTGGATGCAGAAAGCCTGCTCCATGCCAGCATGGTGGCACGTCCAGGGGGTGCAGTCATGAGGGGAAACACATTTCCTTCCTGTATGGGTTCCCATTAGAAAGGGAGGGTGGACAGCAAGTGAAATGCATAAGTAAATCTACAATGTGCTGAGTATCAGTTAAGGGTCAAGGAGGAAAACCAGACAGAAAGAAAGCATGGGGCAGGGGGCTTGACAGGCCAGAAGAAATGGTATCTGAACAAAGACCTAAAGGGAGTAGATAAAGACAGTGTGACAAGCCTCTCCATGGAGCAAAAGGTACAAGTTCTAGCATAGAAGAACACCGTGCACCTCCTAAGGACCTAGAGAGCCAACTGCTGGTGAGGTAAAGTGGGAACACAGCCAGGGTGGCAGAAGGTAGGTGGTGCGGGGGCTGGAGGCCATTGCTTTTGCCCTGAAGGAAAGGAAAGTTCATAACAGGGTTTTGAGGTGATAGAGGCATGCTCTGACTATGTTTCAAGTGATCTCAGTGGCTGCTGTGTGGCATATAGCCCAGCATGGCAGTAATTAAGATAGATCACAGAGTGTGTGAAGACCTTCAACTTGGGGTCTCAAAGGAAGCAATGAGAATTGATGAGATTTGATATATATTCTAAATACAGAGCCAATGGGATTTGCTGAAAGATTAGAAAAGAGTTGTGTGGGGGATGAGGGGTGGGGACTGTGCTTTGTCATAGGTTGGACTACCAGTAAACAGACTTTGAGACCCTCGACTTGTGCATTTCAAACTTTGAAATACCACTGAGGCACAAGGACAGCTGAATTCATCTGCAGAAGAGGCTCAGAAGACCCACCAGGGGCTCAGGAACTGGGAGGGACTGTTGATATCATCAACAGTAGGTGAAGGAGGTGGTTGAACACTTATATCTCATATCACTGAGTCATGGGGGGCTAGAGGCTTTCTCTGTGTAAGGACAATTCCCCAAGAGAGTCTCAGCTGTGGGTCAGCTGCCAACACTCCCAAAAGCAGGTAGAGAGAGGTGTGTGCTTCCCAGAAGTGGTGTGTGGGTGGCCACTACAGCACCATGACCTATGTCTTCAAGATTCTGGCCTGACCCACTACAGGGAAGGGGCTACCAGTTGGATTGGAGAAAGCATCCAGATGAGTTTGTTCTGGGTGAAATTTGTCTTTTATAGATATTTTTGAAGCCTATATTATATTATTAGTTTTTCATTGGCAAATAAAGCCATGCATTTATGGTAAGAAAAAAAAAAAGAACTTTTAACTTGGTCTCTGCTTCTTTTGTTGATCATCCCCTACTCGGAATGGTAGAGATGATCGGTGATCTTTTATTACATGTCTCTCTTTTTTGGGGGGAAGGGGTAGAATAACAAAAATTCACTCCAAAAATTCTGGATACATTTCTCCAATGTTTTCCCCCATTATCATGTGGTATTTTTCCCATATCTAGGTCTAAATCTTTCCCATACTCTAAGAACACCAGCCATTGGACTAGGAAACACCTAATCCAGGATGACTTTGTCTTAATTTAAATACATGTACACTCTATTTTCAATTGAAGAATATTTGCCGATGAATCTTGGGATACACTCTTCAATGTAATATACTTATTTACATGAAACTGTTCAATGTAATACAGTTATTTATGACCAGGTATACTGTTTTAACAGGATGAGCATTTGAAAAAATATCCAGCACAATTGACATTAATATATTTTGCACACAACAGTTTCAAAAATTGACATATGAAATTCTTCAGAACATTTTCATAAAGTAAGTCATGCAAGTAACCAATTCAATTAGATGACTATATCCAATCACTGTACCTTTGACTTTAGAGAAAATACAAAATATATGTACTTGTTTTCTTCATGCAGTACTATAAATATGATAGTCACTGTCAATCCCTACACCCGAATTAAAACATTCACAGGGAATTTCATTTCTGAAATAATGAGTTATTATGTGGCATGTAAAGAATGGTATTGATTATTCTTAAAGTATGACTATGATTATTTTAATGAACAATATTAGAACTGTGCTAAAGAAACATTTTTATTTATTAAAAAAAAAAGTTGAATTCCAAGAAACAGTACCTTCCTTAGGCCGTGTGTACAGAGAACTTCACATGATAGAAGCCAGTCACTCAACTGTGAGAGGAAAGAGAGCCGGATGGAGAACCCATATGGATCCTACCGCCACCTAACCTCAGACTCAACCTCAGCCCTACCAAGGACGGCATGTACAATCAGAGATCACAGGCAATTGAGTAACTTCTCTGCACCATAGTTTCCTCAATTAGAAAATATAAAGTTCCTGTTGTTGAATTTTTCATGAGAATTAAACTAGTTAGTCCACATAAAAGCTCAAAACAGAGCCTGCAACCAAACAAATGCAAAAAAAAAAGCACATGGCTGGAAATGCAACTGATTTGAATTGTGTCGTTTCAATTGATTAGTAGCCAAGAATACTTTAAACCCATTGTTGACTTGTCCAATTGAAAATGAGTTCATGTTTGGCTCATTAGGTCATAACAGAACTAGATTCCTCGTTGTACCTGTTTGCTATTTCATAATACTTACACGAATGTGTGCTCTGTCTGGAAGGATGGCACTAATCAGAATTGTAATCACTCTGAGAAGACTATAAAACCAAGCCTCCATCTTTCCTTTACCAAAGACATTTTGAATTCTGGCCCAGCTTCACTCAAGTAATGGGATCAATGATGAAAATCTTGTGTATTTTCCTGACCTTTGTCTTCACTGCGTCTTGTGGTCTGCCAGGTAATATTCACAATATGGGAGGGACATAAAGGACAAAATGTTTATATAAATGCCTCACTCTGACTAGTAGTAAGAGACTCCATATGAACTCCTTATGAGGTTATCTATTTTCTTTTTTTTCATTACACAAATGAGTAGAACTGAGTGTTGAGAAAATAATGGGAAAAACTTTTTCCCAAGATGTGAAAATAGGCCTATTTTTTTTGTTGGTTTATGTGATGAAACTATGACTTCTTAGGTGTTCTTTGATGCTTTCAAAATGCAACTTTATGAATTGTTATTGTAGCCATTTAAAAATCAGTTTTTTACAAGTAGCCTAGTAATTGGTAGTAGAGGAGAATTGTAAGTAGATAGTTATTTAATGTTCCTGTCCTTTATTTTCTACTCTTGAGATAGCATACACAACTCAAATATTTAAGGATGTTCTGTTTATTAAAAAAGCATGTTAGTTATAAAGGAAATAGTTATTAGATAAATAAGTATATACCAACTTATGGATAAAGATCGTCAATAGTATTATCTGGGTATAATTTCAGTAACAAAATAATGAAACCATATACCATATAGAACTCTGTCAAGATAAAACCTGGATTTATAATCATAATTTCTTTTTTCTAGATTCACAGCAAAAAATAAGAGAAATTGAAGAGAGTAAGCGAGAATGTTACCTTGTTCGTGGTACTTGCAAAGCGGAATGCAACATCTGGGAATATACCTTTAATAACTGTGAAAAGCAGCCCTGCTGTGTGGTACGGGAATACCGGAGGCCTATGGCAGTACCACGCTCTGTAACTAAAACCACAGTAAATCGTACTTCTGGTATATGATTCACTGCATCATCATAATATTATTAATGAAAATAAATTTTTACTTTCTATCAATCTACTATTAATTGGGTGTTCTCTGACTTTCTGGGTTATACAAGTGTATCATGATGAGAGAATTCAATGTTGATTTAGTACAAGAGAAACAAAGAAAGAGTAGTTGCTTCTTCATTGCTAAACTGCCAGGAGTATTTCTCCACACACGTGACAGTTTTCCATGCTTGCTGCTTCCATGTATCTATGGTTTATTAATTTGCCTTGTGTAGAAGCCTTGTATGACCTTTGAGGCATGCTTCCTTTCCATGGGTTCATTAGTAATTTGTTTGTATCTTTGGAAAAAATGTCTACATCTTTATCATGCAATAGAAAAGCATTGATAAAAAATTGTAAGGAACAGAAGTTAAACAAAACTGAAAAGGGGATACAATGAAATATGTGAAGGCTTGACATATGCAAAAAGTAAACAAAAAATGGTAGGTGGATAAGCACTAAATTCTAAGAGTTTTTTTTTTTTTTTTTTAGAGGATCATGGTATGGTCGATTTATTTTCTTTTTATAAGATGTTAGTCTTATTGACTGAATAAAAGCAATTCGAAAACATTTGAAAAAGTTTCTTCATATTATGAAAAAATGTGAAAATTTTGGAGCAATACGTAAATAACCAAAGACAAAAAGAAAAATTGTTCTACCACTCAGAGTTGAGTATTATAATTATTCTGGGCAGTCAATCCAAGAATCTTCTCTCTTGGTCCTCAAGAATTTTATTTAACTTTTCTTAGCTTATGATTCAATATTTAATGTAGGCATTTTTGCTACATATGTATTAAGGTACAGGAAAGAAAAACAGACTTCAAGGAGGTCTTCTAAGAAGAAAACAATGTCTGCAATCCTAAGGAATAGAACTTCAATCATGTAAAAAGACATTGGTAACCATATAGGAGAGTTACAAGTAGCTAACCCATGAGAACTCACTCTCAGATTGTGCCTTCCCATTTGAGGTGTCAAGGGTAGAAGACAGGCAACCCATCCCCTCCCTGCTCTGTGTTGATGTTTGTCCCATGAACATAAGAGCATGTGTTTGCTGCTATTTTTCTTTTAGTCATCCAGTTTTAGGGTAATTTACTGCAAAGATCTATTAACCAGAATAAGGTTTAACTTTCTGACAACTAAAGCTAAAAGATAAAACTGTAACAATAAGTAATGAGTCAAAGGAAGGACCTCTGAAGGATAGAATAAGAACTCTGAAAACCTGTTCTTCCCTAAAAGCAACAAAACACTGGCACAAAATTGCCAAAATCAACTTTCCAACAGCTCTGCCAATTAAACAAATCCAATGAGCCTTTATTAGGGGGAAAAAAGCTTAATCTCAGAAAAAATGAACAAGAAAAAATTTGTGACATTTTAACTGACCTATTTCCATTCTCCTCTCTTCAGTTTCATAGTAGCCTTGGAAATCAACAGCCTCCAAACTAAGGTAACTGAATATGTACAAAACACTTCAACTTAATAACACATAATCCAACTAAAACTGAGCAAAAGATATGAAAAGGCTTTCTCTAAGGGAAATATAAAAATGTATAACAAGCATGTGAAAAGACATTTAACCACAATAGCTATCAAAGAAATGCAAATCAACACCTAAAAAAAAATGCTTCTTCCCACCCACTAAGAGAGCTGTAATCAAAACAACCAATGATGACAAAAGTTAGCTATGATATAAAGAAGAAATTAGAACTCTCGAACACTACTGGTGGGAAAACAAATTGGTGCAGGTACTTTGAAAAACAGTCTGAAATTTTCTGAAAAAAACTTAAGCCTGGAATTTTTCATTTGACCCCTTGATTCCATTTGTTGGCGTAAGTAAGCAAAATGAAAACATTCTTCACCACAAAAACTTGTCTACACCAAAGTTCATAGAAACATTATTCACAAGAGTCAATAGTTGGAAAGAATCCAACTATACATAAATTGATGGATGGAGTAAACATTATGTGGTATATCAATGCCATGAAATCTTATTTAATAATACAATACAATGGATGTATTGATTTGTACAAAAACATAGATAAACCTGAAAACATGCCAATGGGAAGTAACCATTCACCAATTGTCATATATCATATGATTCCATTTATATGAAATGTGCAGAATAGGCAAAACTATAAAGATGGAAAGTAGATGACTGCTTTCCTAGGGCTCAGTCGGTGATATACTTTGCATGTGGTTTAAATGTTTGCTTAATTATGTCATTGAAGGGTCTGTTGAGATGGAGGACTTGTCCCCAGAGTGCCACTACTGGGAGATGGTACAACCTTTAGGAGGTAAGGCCTGGCGGGAGGTTTTTGGTTATTAGGTGTAAGCCCTTGGAGAAGATTATAGGATCTCTCTCTCTCTCTCTCTCTCTCTCTCTCTCTCTCTCTCTCTCTCTCTCTCTCTCTTTCTATGACATCCTGTCTGTTTGGTAATGTGAACACATCACCATAAACTTATTACAGCTGACAAGACCTTCTCCAGAGCCAAGCCAATGATGATACATGCCTTTAAACCTCCCAAACTATGAGCAAAATATCCTTGTATTTTATTAGTGTGTTGCAGTTATACAACATAGTGAGGTTCAATGTAATACAAACATATATGCACACAGCTCTTGGCACATTTCCTTCCTCATCCCACCTCACTGTCCTCTCCTCCCTCTCTGCACATGTTCCTAAAATTGGTAGTGATGCTATCATATATTTCCATAATATTATTTGAACTTTTTCTTTCCTCGGTCCTCTTTTTTCCATTCTCCACCTCCCTTGTTCAATCCCCTTCCATCATTCTTTTGATATCTCTCCAGATTTATCTAAAGCCTTTCATGTTTCTTTTTACTCTCTGGCTTCTACATATGAGAGAAAACACACTGCTTGACTTTCTGTGACTGACTGATCTCACATACTAAAATATTCTCTAGTTCCATCAATTTTCCTGAAAATTGAATAATGCTATTCTTTAAGGCAGAATAGACAGAATATACATTGTATGTATATACCACATTTCTTTACTTATTCATCTGTTGACAGACACCCAGGATATAGGCAGTGGTAGAGACTTTCTCAATAAGACCCCCCTCCTCAAAGCTTAAGAAATAAATCAGGAGTCAATAAATGAGATAGCATCAAATAAAATGCTTCTGTGCAACAAAGTTAACAATGAAAAGTTTGAAGATAGAGCCTAAGGATTGGGAGAAAATCCTCAGCAGCTACTTTTCTTATAGAAGATATATATATATATATATATATATATATATATATATATATATATATGTATATATATATATTAGTTAGAATATATACATATATATACTCAAAAAATTAATACTACTTCTCTGATAGAAGATTATATATATATTTTTTTTACGTAGTTAGTATATATATATATATAACCTGAAAAATTAACATTAAAAAACTAAATAATCCAATTAAAAATGAGCAATCTAGCTGAGTACACTCATCTCAAAGGAAGAAATACAATAGGCCAATAAATATATAAAAATATTCAACATCATTAGCAACTAGAAAAATGGAAATCAAAACTACACTGAGATTCTATCTAGCTCAAATTAGAACGGCACTTACCAGAATCCAAATTCTGTGTGCAATTATTTCATTGTCAACATGATTTACTATATGATGTGAGACTATAATATACAAATAAAAGTATAAAAAAAGGAAAAAGCAATCCTAAAATTCATAAGGAAGCACCAAAAAAATCAAATTAATAATAAATGCTTGTGTGGATGTAGGGAAATAAGAACTCTTTGTGGGATTATAAATTAATACAAGTACTATGGAGATCGGTATTCCTCAAAAAATTATGAAGAGAACCCCTATGTAACCCAGCTTTGGAATTTTTCCAAATGAATTAATTAGAACACTATAGCAATACATGAAAACATCTTCTTTTTATAAGTTTTTCCTTTAGTTATTTCATTAAAGTGACCCAAGCTTGACTAATAAAAGGAGAGAGGAAATGGGAAGGATGATGGCTAAATAGTGGGTGGGCAATGGGTTTCAGGAAACGCAACTACAAAATGTGGCACCTTGGCATTTGAGAAAACAGCAGAAGAAAGGACAATCTCACTTTCCCTGAATCAGGGAGTAAAATTTACATCATCTTCCACTAAAGTAGTTTATAAAGCTAGGTAGGCGGTACACACCTGTAGCCTCACTATTTGGAAGGCTCAGGCATGAAATCACTTGAGCCTAGGAGTTGGAGGTCAGCCTGCGCAGTATAGACCAACCCATCTCAAAAAACAAACATGGTTGTTGCTGTAAACAAGCACATGTACCACTATAATATTCTGATTTCAATTCCTTTGGAAATTATAGAACTAGCCTAGATGTCCATCAACAGATGAAGGTATTACAAAACTGTGGCATGTACACACACTGGAATTTTACTAAGCCATAAAGAACAAAATTATATTATTTGCAGGAAAATGGATGGAGCTAGAGAATAGTGAGATTAGCCAGTCTCAGAAAGCAAACGGTTGTGTATTTCCTCACATATGTGAAAACTAGAGAGAAATTGGGTAACAAAAGAGACCTCAGATTAAGGAGTAGAGACTCTAGTGGAGCAATGAAGGGAGTTTAGAAAAGGAAGGAAGGGGGAAAAGAAGTAATGAATGTAACAGTTTAAATAATGCTATGTACAAGTAGGAAATTATCAAGAAGAGGGAGTGTGGTGGAATGTGGAGGAAACCCACCAAGTGTTGTGTGTAAGTATATTCTTATCACTCTATTCCTCAGTGTGCTGTTTAATTACAATGCACCAATAAAAGTATAAAAGCAAACAAAAGAGTTCGTAAGACCTTGATTCCAGAAAGACCCTCACTATACCTAGAGAAAAGGGACATTCTTCTTGAGAGCATCCATACACCAAGAGGAATCAGAACAAACTTTGCTAAGATCCCCTCAAGTTATAACTATGGGATCCTACCCCCTTTGCCCAATGATATTTCTTCACAACTTTTAATACTCATCAGAACTAAGCATAAAAATGGAAAAGTTTATCTTTTGTTTCTTCATTTCTGTGTAATGTACGACTGTGTGTGTGTGTGTGTGTGTGTGTGTGTGTGTGTGTGTGTGTATGTGTGTGTGCGTGCTTTTCCCTTGATAATCTTTCAGTTGCTATAGGGGTCTCAGCCATGCATCTTGGATCAAGTGATGGGTGAAAAATAAATCTTCCCTTTCCTGCAGGGCATTGAAAATACTCTAAAATCACTTACAGTGATAGCTACACAACTCCATGAAAATGCTAAATACAAGTGAATTTTACATATTAAATATATAAACTCACATGTGAATTATATATCAATAATATTATGAAAACTAAGACTGGAGGCAAGCCTTATGTCAGAAATTATGTAAACCCCCCAAAAATACATCATCAGCATCCTTACTGGGAATTTCTGCAAAGTTAGAATTATACTCAGTGGGAAAAAAGTATCAAAATGAATAAAATAAAAGTATTTTCAAGTAGAAAAAAATTCCTGAAAAGTATATTGTCAGTAGTCATTTCTTAAAGAAATACTAAATAAAAATAGTCCAAGAAATGTTTATAAGGTCAAAATTTTGATTCACACAAATGAGTTGAGTTAGAATTGATAAATATATAAGATTTCCTTATACTTATCAAATATAAGATTTGTTTTCCCTTCATTTTTTAATCTTTGTCAAAGATGGTTGATTACTTAAAGCAAAAGTAATAATATATTGTATAGTTTGTAGCACTGCAGAAGAGAATGAATAACAATGAGAGCTCAAAGAATAAGGAGAAAAATAGGGGTGTAGACTTGTATGATTCCTACATTATACCAGGTGTCATGGGGCATGCCTATTATCACAGTACATTAAATATGTAGTATTTATATATTATAAAGTAATCCAAATGGATTATGTCTCCATGTTGGAATTTTCAACTCTAATAAACATATTTCCATATACTAAGAATTCATTGTAAAATGAATAATAGGATTTAATTAAAAACAAACTTATCTCAAATGTATTTACAGAAGGATTAAAGAAGCCTTTGTTTCTATAAACAAGAGTGCTGTTCTATTACATAACAATAATCAGAATAGTTTGGGATGTAGCTCAGCCATAGGGCACTTGACATATACCAGGCCTTGGGTTTGATGCCCAGTACCTCCCCCCCCCACACACACACACCGGCTCCAAACAGAAGTGAAAGATATATTTAAAACCATAAAAAGTTAGAATGAAAACAGTTATTAAAATTTTAATATTTGACTAAAAGAAGTCCCCAAAAAAGAAAAAACAAGCAGTCAGACAGACAAATAAGGTGGGAAGAAATTTGTCAGAGAAAAATAGTACAAAAAATAACCTTTTCCAGATTTTAAGACTGATACTAGCTCATCAATGCCAGTCAGATAACATATTAAAAAAGAAATTCACACACAAAAAAATGTGCAAATCGTAAAATCTGGAGGTCCAAATTATAAAAAGAATGTCCTAGTATCAAAAGGGAGAAAGAGAAAAAAAAATCAAATCATTTAAACAGAACTAGCCCAGTCCTAGATTTCTCATCAAGACGAGTCAGCGATTTTAATGTTTTGAATGAACACAATTTTGAAGCCAGATTTTGCATCCAGATAAGTAAATGTGAGGGCAGAAGAAACATTAACCAGCATGGATGATCTGATAATATTTTTATCTTCTTCGAAAATATTCTGTATGGAGAAAAGCCAGTAAAGAGGACATAGATGCTGAGAAGAGGTTTAATACAAGAGGGCAGATTCATAAAGATCTTGGAATGAGGAGGAGGAAGAAATACTGAGGCTCATTAATGGAAATACTACCATCGACTATGTATACATATGTGAAAATACCAATGCTAATCTCCATATTCTGTACTGGGGAATTGGGAGATGGGGAGGCGGGGCCGGGGGCACTAAGTGCTTGTGCATGTATGTCATTGTCAACATGATTTACATTATGATGTGAGACTATAATGCACCAATAAAAGCACAGTAAAAAAAAAAAAAATCCTGGAATGAAGTAACCTCAGGAATAGCTTGCTTATTGTATGAAAATCTTACAAACGTAGGTGTTTCGATTCTGATTATACAAATAATGCGAATATGATCCAAATAAAATAAACAGTGTGAGAATGAATGAGAAGTGAAAAGTGGGTAAAAATGCTGAGGTGAGTGCCCAGAGGACTAATGTCTGCATTGTAACTGGTGAACAATTAATATTGTGATTACAAATGTTGTGGGAAAATATCAGTGTTTGAAGATGAGTTATAGAGATTTTCAAACATTAACATAGCTTTCAAAGATTTGATGTTATCACAATAAAATGTGTAAGTAACCTAAATGCATATTTTTCTTAGAAATGAAGAGATATTTCTCTGGTTTGTAAGTGATCATAAGATAGAAGCTAGATCCTACTCCCTATGTTGGGAATCACCAGATGGTCTAATGATGGGAACATTGAGATGAAAAAAATTATTTCAACTTATTACAAAGTATTTTATTGTTTATGGTGTGCATGTATTTCTGTAATAAAATATTAAAATAAATTGAAGCCAGGCACAGTGGTGAATGCCTGTAATGTACTTAGAATGCTTGTAATGTACTTAGAAGGCTGAAACAGGAGGTTCACAGGTTTAAGGCCAGCCTCAACAATTTAGCAAGATCCTATTTCAAAATAAAAATCATAAAAAGGTCTGGGGTTACATCTGAGAGGTAAAAATGTCCCTGAATTCAATTCTCATGCCAAAATAATAAAAGTAATGGAAAAAGATTGAACTTTCCTAGAAAAAAGAGAATTCCATGAATATTTAGGTAGTAACTAAAATAGGAATAATAAAAAGTTAGTGAAAAATGGGTCCTAATAAGGTTGAGGAATGTGATCTGATAAAGGTATGATTAAGCTGGGTATGGTGGAGCGCACTTGTAATCCCAGTACTTGGGAGGCTGAGCCAGAAGGATCCCGAGTGGGGATCCTCAGCCACTTAGTGAGACCCTCTGCAACTCAGTGAGACACTGTTTCAAAATGAAGAATAAGAAACAGGACTACAGGTGTAGCTCAGCTCAGAGGTAGAATGCCCCTGAGTTCATTCCCCAGTACCGCAAACAAACAAATAATAATAATAATAATAATATGATTAAAATGTTCGGATACATGAATATATTGATGAGCTTGCACATAATATTGGTGAGAAATATATTTTGAAAAGTAATCAGAATGTAATGAGTTACATTGGATCGTTTTATATCTGAAGTGGTAAATTAACATTTCCTTTCAACCCACTCTGTGCATGACCTTTGTGTCGGTGCTGAATTGATCACCATGGATGTGAAGGTGCCACAGTCATAGCTGTCGTCCACGCAGATTCCTCTCTAAAGCCCACTGCTGCTCAAGGGTTTTCAATGTGGGTAGTTCTGCCCACCACTTTAGTCATTGGAGCAGAGATAAGTACACAACATTCAAACAATTCCCACATAAAGGGAGCTTCCCTTCCATTAGAAAATTATAAATAGGAAATGTCTCTGAGCTTCTTAAAAAGTAGTATCTAGATTCTGCCAGCCAATTTTTCATCAGGTTCTTTTGACAGAATGAAGATCTTTTCCTATCTCTTGCATTATCTGTGTTATATGACCTTTATTTCACAAGGTAAAGTGGATGTCTTTGGAATATTTGTAACATATATAGCATGTATCTAGGAATAGAAATACTATATTATTAATTAGAAAATGTAGATTATTAACACAATATTGTCAACTAAATAATCATCTTATTTATATTGGATTTTTACTTACTCTTTTAAAATGTGATTATTCTAGTGTATTTATCTACCTCATTTTCAGAGTTAATGTGCAGATAAAATGAGATGATGAGGATGAGCTATTTCGTCTTTTTCTATTTTAATATTTCCTTTTAGGTACTTAAATTATTAAGATGGTGTAATTTTGTTCTTTTTTATGGCTGAGTAAAATTCCATTGTGTGTATACGCCATTTGCAGGAAAATGGATGAAACTCAAGAATGTTGTAGTGAGTACACCCCGTCCCAAAGAACAAGTAGATGTATGTTCTCTCTTATATGTGGAAGCTAGAGAGATATTCAGAAACAAGGACAACATCTGATAGATGAGCAGAGATTCCAGGGAAGTGATGGAGAAGGATCAGGAAAGGTAGGGAGAAAGAGAAGAAATCATAAGGAATGCATAGTAGAAATAATGCCACGAACATTTACAAAATTGCTAATCCCAACCTCAAAGATTTGCAGGGTGAGAGTGATGTAGGGGAGGACCTGTTGGGAACAGCAACAAGAGTTGTGTGCATGTGTTTTTCTAATACTCTGTATCCCAATCTGAGGTAAAATTGCAATGCACCTAATTAAAAACAGATTATTAAGAAAATCATAATTTGTTAAATGTATTTATAAGCTTCAGAAATCCTTTGTTCCCAGGGAAGGTGAATGAACTGAGAACACTATATATAGCTTTCGGGATATCAATAACGGAAGCTATAAGATAATGTCAGAGATAGTCTCAGAGGTAGAGCAGGAATTAAGAGGCAAGTAATAAAGGGTACCTCAAACATCCCTGTGAAATGAGTCAATACATTAGTAAAGGAATGACCATAAATAAGTGATAAAAGTACGTACTACAGTGAGGCCCTTGGAGGTCATTATATTCGTGTGAGGATAGCACCTGAGGCCATCTGGATTCTCACAGTGAAGATGTACATTTATATTGATATGTGTTCTAATTTGGCCCTAGAAAAATTGGAAGTTCAAGGCATGCACTAGGTATGAGAAATAAAACTGGACTCAAATTCAGAGGACCTCGATTTTGTTAATAGCTCACTACTTGCTAGTGAACCTTCCTCGTGAACTACTTACTCTGAGAACTTTGCCACTCAGAGAATTTGGCTGCTTTGGGAGTATGCTTGAGGAAACAAAGAAGATGCAAGCAGAGCCAAGACAAACATCAAATTTAAAAATTAAAAAAAAATCAGATATGTTTATGTCGGTCATCTCTATGCACCTCAAGAGACTCAAGTGAGAATTCAGTGAAATAATGTACTGGAAAGCAGTTCTACAAAGGCTAATCAGCCTGCCAATTTAGGTGCTATTTTTATTACCTTTTTTGCATAATTATTATTAATAATGAGAGGTTCCTAAGGAAATTGGGACCTTAAAAGAAGAGGAAAAGTAATGGGGCTCACCTTGCTAACATGTCACAATGACTAATATGGAGAACTAGTGACCTACTACACACAATAGTAGGCGCTGAGGAAACAGAAACTAAAGGTACGGTAATTACTCTAGCCATACTTACATGATAGTTGAATAAAAGATAGATCAATAAATCAATTGATCTTACTTAGAAAGATAACGTAAATATTTAGATAATAAAGATAGTAGAACTACAGTGATGGGAGAAGTTTAGGGAAATATGCCAAACTCTCTGATTAAAAAAACAAACAAACAAAAACTTTGAAATTTGAATCAGACGCTGCGTGTGGACATTGGAAGGTGAGAAAAAGAAATATGAGAAAATCAAGGAAAAGAAAAACAAAAAGAACAGGAAATAAATGAATATCTCATATATGGCAACAGAATTCTATAAATTAACATATAAATATCAAATGCAAACCTCACATTAGATAGTCATTTTGAAATGACTATCATTGCCCCTCCCCTTTTTTGTGGTACTAGGGATTGAAACCAGGGGCATTCTACCTCTGAGCTACAACGCCCAGCCCTATTTTTATTTTTATTTTTATTTTGAAACAAGCTCATACAAAGTTGCAGAGGGTCTTGCTAAGTTGCTGAGGCTGGCCACCAACCTGCAATACTACTGTTTCAGCCTCCCTCAGTGGTACTGGGAATTGAACCCAGGAGCTTTATACCTCTGAGCTATACCCTCAGCCCTATTTTAATTTTTATTTTGAAGCGGGATCTCACTAAGTTGCAGAGGGCCTCGCTAAGTTGCTGAGGCTGGCTGCTAACCCGCGATCCCCCTGTCTCAGCCTCCCAAGTACTGGGATTCCCACCACATTCAGCTCATTACCCCTTTTATAGAACAGGAAAACACCATCAAAGGAGAAAACTTTTAAGTCGCACCTATATACACTATTAAATGCAGACTTTTTGGATTCCAATGTATTTATTCTTTCTACTTCACCTGAAAGCTTCCTATATAGGTATTAAGGTTAAAGAAAATGTTGACCAGAAATTTGTTCAAAACAGCAAAGTCATATGGGAGGAAAGCTGCACTTCAGATGTGTAGTCTGTACGTCATCAAACTCTACATTTGTTAAGCACCAATGGGTAGAGAGTTTGAGGACTTTGAAAACACTTGAAAAGAAAAGATGAAAAGTGTCCAGTCTAAGTGGATACTTTGTGCAGATGTCAGAACAGTGTTTGGTTCAATCGGGGTGAAATCACAGCAAAGAGACCAATTGTAGAAAATTGATAGAGACTAATACTTGCAATGGTTGAAACCCAAGGAATCAGCAATCCCCTAGGACAAGCAGAGATGTAAAGTAATCGGTAGAGAGAGGGAAGGCAGCACGCTATCACGGTTCGTAGAATGAACCTGCCACTGCATAGATCAGGATTCATACTAAGCACCTGGGTCTCTTCGCAGCTGTGGAGGAAGGTTCAGCTGTCTTTAATATCTAATGCAATATACCATAATTCATTTTTTAAGATTTTGCAAAAGATTAAAGTAGATAATGTAAAAGTAAAGTGTTTCTCACACTCAATATCATATTGCAATATTTCAAGAAATAGGAGAGGAGGAATAGAAGTAGAGGGGAAAATGGAGAGAAGGGATAAAAGGTAGGCTTCAAGGGTAGCCAGTTTTTAAGGTAAGTGAGAATAGGACCTGTATTTTAAATGGGAGAATTGCGGTGACTTTGGTGGCTTTATGATGTATTATGTGATGATCAGGAGGCTCAATTGAGAATACTGAAGAAGAGAGACTCTTCTGTAAGGAAATATTGACAGGAAGACAGTACTGTTTCTGGTACTCTAAGTCTTACTACATTTTGAGTCAAGATGAGTCAATCACCAAGGTAATTTTGTTACTTGAGAAGCATAAAGAAAAAAAGTATCAAAAAAATTGCAAGAACTTCATAATGTCAATATTGGGAGACGAAAATAGACATTGCTCAATTACAGAGAAAAATAAACTCCATGACACCAATATGAATACAGAGGATTTAAACTTGAAGATTAACAAATGTTTAAAAGAAAGAATAAGCTAGTTATGATAGTGTGTGCCTGTAATCCCAATATTTGGGAGGCTGAGATAGAAAGATTGCAGGTTAAAGCCAGCCTCAGCAATTTAGTAAGGCTCTCATCAACTTAGTGAGACTCTATTTCAAGGTAAAATATAGTAACACACACACACACACACACACACTCTTGTTACATATAATACAATGGGATACTATATTTTTGTTCATTTATTATGACAAACAAGTTTCAATTTAATATATATGTTAGGAAATATTTAAAATATTTAATATATAAAAATTTAAATATATAAAATATTTAATATATATATTAGGAAATATTCCTATATTTGGTTATTTTCTAAACGTGGTGTAACATACCCATAGAACTTTCTGCAATAAGAAATTAAATGAAAGATCAATAACTTTAGTTATTCTTCTTTTACTGTAGCCCCATGTACCTTGGTGGACCCCAATCGTTGCTCAAAGCGTGGAGGTCTCTGTAGAAAAGACTGTTTTGATGAAGAAAAGCAAATCGATATATGTTTGTCACCACGCAAGATTTGCTGCACTGATAGGATTAATCACGATATAATTTGACAAGGGAGACACGCCTCTGAGCAGGAACCGAGCCGACTGCCAGGGACTGGAACTCACGTGCAGCCTCTGAAATAAAACAATTGAACACGCATGTCTTCTTGTGTAGTTATTAATCACATGTATGCTGGAAAGAGGGCAGAAAGCTCTTATTTTCTCTGAGCCAGAGCTTTGGACAAAAGCAGATCCGAAGCTACTTCCTATCTATCTGGAGAATGCCATGTTTTCTTCACTTTAGGCTCAGGTTTAAACTGCTTTGGGTCACTTATGCTTAATTCAGTTGTGCATTTTCCCAAGTTAATCATGATCTCATTAGAAATTGGATCTCATTAGAAACTAGATCTCATTAGAAGTTGGATTTACAACAATCAGTATCTGTGGGTCGATCAATGGCCTAAATATTCTAAGTTTGTTGGAGTCAGGACAGAAAAAACTGAAGCAAGATATGAATGTGCAATCTAGAGCATAGTGTAGATACAGGCATTGGGTCTTCCTCTTCTCTCAAAGTTCTGATCATTCCAAAAGGGATTCTAACCTAACACCATGTAATTCGTTAAGAACTGGGTTTTCATCACGCTTTTCTATCTTCATTGAACATTTTGAGAACCATTCATCTCTGTACAAAACAGCCATTTACAACATCATCTCTTGATAATATCATTAGAAAGTCTAGGCCTGGGGTATGAAAGTACCCCAGGAAAGGTTTAATGTAAAATAACTGTGAGTGGTGATGTTTTAATTATACTGCGTAAGTTGATCCTGTTGATTGGTTACTACTCACAGGAGATTAACCCATTTACTTATATGTTTAGCCATACATTTAACTTAATTAATCAGACATTTGGGGAGCTATATAGTCCAGGAATATTTAATATGTTAGCTTAAGAATGCTAAAGAATGAAAAGTAAAACCTACACGTGATCTGGTACTTCAAAAAACAGTACTTGGTTTTTGATACTTGCACTTGCAGAATTTTTATTATAGATATGTAAAAAACAACAAACTTTACATCAGGTTTTGTAACTTCTTTTATAATGTAGCAATAGAGCATGGTCACTTTTTATGCCATGAAATAGTTGTTACCAAAATTACTTATAATTTTGATCTTAAAAAATATGGACCAGGGTTTAAATACAATCTGAACTTTGCCTAAAGAATCTAGACTCATAAACATTAACTGGGGTTATTATTAGCATTATTTTACTTAGCTCTGAATAGGATAGGAAAAAGTCTGTTATTTAACTTCAATATAAGTACTGGGCAGTGTAATTAGTTTCTCTAATATCAGAAGTTGGGGAAAATATGAAGAGTAGAATTTATTTTCAGTTAAATACAAAGGATATATTAAGCCTGTATCCATGCTTTCAGGTACCTAAATATGTTTGTTTTTAAACACTAATTACTAGTCTAGAATTATTTGATTTGTTTGTTTGTTTTTCTTTCTTTTTTTCTTTTCAGTACTGGAGATTGAGCCCAGGGATATTCTACCTCCAATCTACACCCCTAGCCCTATTTTTTATTGTTTACTTTGAAACAAGGCCTCACCAAGTAGGTGAGGCTGGCTGCAACCTGCAATCCTCCTGTCTCAGCCTCCCAAGTACTGGGATTACAAGTATGTGCCACCACACCCTGCTTGGTTTGGTTTTTAATGGAAGAACTCATGGATGTCTATCATAATTAATACTACTGACCAATACTGGGATACTGGACCAGGTCAGGAACCAAACAGCTACTTGGGATTTGAGTGGTAAGTACCTCTAGAGACAATGTTAAGTCAGTAAAATGCATAGTTTAGAGGTAAAGAGGAAGTCATATGTAGAATCAGGGGCCAGGTATGAGGATCAGATTTGAGGATTTGAGAAGAGAACCTAGAAATATGTAAGGAACCTCAGGGCCAAGCGTAGTGGTAAAGCCTGTAATCCCAGTATGTAGGAGGTCAGGACAAGAAGATCACAGGTTCAAGGCCAGCCTCAGCAACCCTGTTTCAAAAGTTAAAAGAACTTGTGGTACTGTTCAGAGGTAAAATGCCTCTGGATTCAATCCTTAATACTAAAACAAACAAAAACAAAAACAACAAAACATCAACAAAAAAGCATCCCAGGGATGCTGAGCAAGTTAAAAAAAAGTTGAATACAACAATAAATAAAGTAAATACTCAAATTTCACATTTAAACTCTAAGGAAAGGAATCGAGGGAAAATGGTAGCAGCAACATAATTGCTGAAAATGAAGTAAATAGATAGCAAAACCAAATCCATGGAAAAAATTCACAATCAACTAGATGAACATACAAGTGAGTGGAGAAATATTGACTAAATAAGAAAAAACAACAAACATGTGAAGAGCTACAAGGTCAATGTAGAATTTGTTTCTAGGTAGTGTTGCAAGGCGACCCACAGAGACACACCAGACTCCATTTTGCCAAAGAGGTTGCTTTATTTACCAGCCGCTGGCTGGCCAAGAAGAGCAGCCTAAAGGCTGTTGCATGGAATTTTGGCGTAAGCCAGTTTTATACCCTTTGGTTACAGAGTTGGGGGTATAGAAAATTATTGCACTGTTTTACAAATCAGGTGCTTAGGACAGACAACTTATCTTATTTAGAAAGCTAATAGCAGTTAATATTCCTTTTTACATATTGGTTTAGTTCCTGTTTGCCCCTTGGACCTTTAGTCAAAGAGGGCCGGGAGAGCTTGCCTAAGACTTTTACCAAAAAATGGATATATACTGTTTCAGTAGGAGAACCCACATGAAAGAAATGGGCACCTTTTGATGGCTCTGGAAGTAGAAAAGCTCCTTAGTAGGGAAACCCTTCACTGGAAAGGACAGCTTGCCTATACAGTGATAGCAGCTAAAATTGGGAGATAGTTTTCAATCCAATGGTGGGTTGGTGAATTCATACTTGGCAATGATTTTGTAGTGGGATAACATGGTCCCACTTGTGGGTCCTTGGCTTCCGTGATAAAAAGAATTTTAACACGTGCCAGTCAGGAACAAAAGGCAGGTATTTATTCAGGAAAATAAGGGATGTGGGGAAAGCAGGTAAACAGAGATCTTCTGAGTCACGGAGCAGGAGGGCAAGAAAGTGAGTCCTTGCCTCCTTAGTCCTTATATGAGAGGGGGTTGGCACATAAGCAGTCCGGACCTCCTCCTCACAGGTATAGGTCATCGTTCCAAGAAGGGTGGGCACAGAAAAAGTTGGATCCTCCTCCTTCTCAGGTTTTCAAGGGGTTGCTGGCTGAGATCTGACCTTTGTCCTGAATCTCAGGTGGGGGCTGGGATTCAGGGGATTTAAAAGTTGTAGCCCTCAGGGGATTTAAAAGTTGTAGCCCACTTAGACTTTTCCCCTAAGATTTTGAGCACACCCTATAGGGTGGGGTCAGCTAGAACTCTCCAGATTTTAAAACTATATTTTTCCTTCCCTTCCCAATATCTCCTTTCTGCCTAAATTTTATTCCTTCTATTCTACCTCATCAATTTCATATTAGGAAGTCTATCTTCTGAACTCTTAAACCTGATCAGACAAGGCTCATTTGCAAGCCAGTCCCAATACTAGGAAAAAATGGCTGGGAATGGACATGACCATTGGGCAGAATTGTGAGGGTTGGGAAACTGAGATTTGAATTCCTTCACAGGAAGTAGTGGATGTCTGTCCAGAATCCCCATCTTTTAATCTACCAGTTTAATGGGGTAATTAGAGACCAAATCTGATGTACACAATACCCAATCTTAAATTCCACATGTGAGATTGGCAGTCTCAAGGACTGCCAATGTTCTCCCCCACCTATAGCTGGATTCTCTTTTGGACCCACAGCTAGCTTACAAGTAAATTATGAGTATTTAGAAAGGGTGATAAACTTGTCTTTCATTTCACCTTATACCTAGAACAGGCATGTAATCATAGTAGGTGTTAATTAATAAATGTTGGAAAGATTTATCATATAAACTCAGTTTATCTCTATCCAAAACAAGCAACACTTTATTCAAAGTTTTATGGGTTTTCATTTCATTAGAATACTAAACTGAAAACCTGGGAATTCTAGAGGAAGATGTTTCTGATTTTAATCCCAGGGTATCTATTATTGACTCACATAATGTTGGACAAGTTGTCAAACTGGATCTCAGTGTGCTCACCCACTAATAATAGTAATAATTATAGTAATATACCTAAATTCAAATGAAGCTATGCTCTGCTATATGTTGCTACAAATAGGAATTATTTATTCAGGTATTTCCTAAGTATTTAGGGTAGTTCTTATATGCAGTTCATAACAACTCTTATTAAAATCTCTTTTCTTCTAATTTCTATCATTATGCAGTTCATAACAACTCTTACTAAAATCTCTTTTCTTCTAATTTCTATCATTTTGATATTCCTAAGAGGCTTTTACACCTAAGAGTGGATATAGCAAAAAGGAGCCAAACTCTTGATATATTTTGAAGGTAGCACCAAATCAGTTGCTAGGGACAGAAAATTAGAAGGAAGCTTTCATTCTCACAAGCCATGGATGATGCAAGTTATTTTGTTTAAGTAATTGTGAAAATAGGGCTGCTGTTAAATGAGTTGTAAGAACTTGGAGACAAGTTTCGCAAGAATGGGTCTGTTTTTCTGGAGCTCAATTTGGCCATATAGCTTTAGATATTTAATTGTAAATGTCATATAGGCACTTCAATATTTATCTAAAATTTAAGGGAAGGGCTTAAAAAAAGAGATAAACAATTTGAAATCATCAACATTTAGATGGCATGTAAAACCATGAAACTGAAGAACATCTTCTTGGGAATGTGCGTAAATAAAAATGTCTAGAATTAAGCCATGAGGTTAATGAGATGAGTATCCAATATAAGATACTTCCATGAAACAGAAGGAAATGCAACTCTCCCAAATATATTCTATGAAGCCAACATCACTTGAATACCAAAGCCAAATAAAGACAACTCAAGAAAAGAAAATGATAGGTTTATATTGTTGATGAACCTAGACATAAAACTGCTAAACAAAATACTAGCAATGCCCAATACTAGCAACCACATCAAGAAAAATATACACCATGACCAAGTTGGGTTCATCCCAGAGGTGCAAGGCTGGTTCAACATACAAAAAAAAATCCATGTAATTCACCACATAATCATAACCAAAAACAAAAATCTCATGATCATTTCAATAGACGCTGGAAAAAGATTTGATAAAATCCAACACCCATTCATGCTAAAAGCACTGCAGAGAATTGGAATACAAGGAACAAATCTCAACATCATAAAGGCAATATACAATAGACCCACAGCCAACATCATATTAAATGAGGGAAAACTGCAAGAGTTCCCACTAAAAACAGGAACAAGACAAGGATATCCATTGTCACCACTTCTTTTCAATATAGTTCTTGAGACTCTAGACAGCCAGAACATTAAGAGATGGCCAGGTCAATGTCGTGTCCTAAAATCCACTGTAGAACATAAATAACAGCCAGAGAGTATGATGTTTATCTGTAATCCCAGTACTTGGGCAGCTGAGACAGGAGGATCTCTAGTTCGAGGCCAGCCTCCACAACTTAGTGAGAATCTCAGCAACTTAGCAAGTACCTTGTTTTAAATTTTATAAAAACAAAAAAAGGGTTCAGAGGTAGAAGATCCCTGGGTTCAATCCATGGTATCACAAAATAAAAAATAAATAAAAAGATTACTTGTCCACAATTCCTAGTAAGCCAGCTAAAATAAAGATAAAGAAATGGCCGCTGAATTTAGCATGTGGAAGTCTTTGTAAACCATGATTAAAATAAATTCAGGAAAGTGGAAGAAGGAGGAAGTCAGGATCAAAAGAGAATTAGGATAAGGAAACTGAAGAGAATTCAAAAATTATTTTAAAGAGTTAGACGATGTCAACTCTAGGAGCCTGATCTCTCATTATTCTGTACAAGAAATATTGCTGCAAATGGCGGAAGTAAACCACCTCCAGACTCCTGCCCAACCAGGATCATCTCTGCAGAGTTGTTTTTTTTTTAGTTTAATATTTTTACATTTTATTTTAATATAGTCATAGGGAGAAGACAAACTTATTTTTTGGTAGGAATATTTTTATTTTTATAATAATTGGTGCATTGTAATCATACATCTTTGTTAGGTACAAGCTAGTAAAGGCATACATGCACAATTTATCATTTAACCCTCCCCCAATTCCCGCCCCACTCCCTCGCCCTCCCTCCTTCTCAAGTTCAGTTTAGTGATTGACCTTGATATACTTGTGAAAGTACATCATGTGTATTAGGGTATCCTCTCCCCCTCCCCAACCCATCCCCCTCAGTTAAGTTCAAAGAGTAAAAAAGCATATGTTCTCCCTGATATGTGGATGCTAGGGAGAAGATGGGGCATAAGAGGGTCTCCAAATGAAAAAGAAGAAACCCTAGATGTGCGGAGTTCTTTTAGGCATAAACTCCAGAGCTTTCCAACCCAAGATACCTGGTCTATCGATGACATTGTAGGGAATGACGGCATAGTGTCCAAACACATAATAAAGGAAAAAACAGCGCCGGGGCCTGTTTAAGTTCCATCGGCGCTTGGTGAATCTTGCTTGGATATATCTGCCAGACCAGACAAATCTAAGATGGCAGAGTGAACCCTGAAAAAATTCTAGGAAAGCACCCCAAAGCAATGTTAAGGCATGCCTCATGGAGCAGTATCTTTTTGTATTCTAGTTCAGTGAATTATGACACAAGAAACTTACTGTCATGTTTACACTTGTCCTCACTATATCTGAGGATTTCTATTCAAATACTAATTTCTTTATTCTTTCTTTGCATTTGGTACAATTTCTATTTACCAAAAAGTATACAAGATCTGAAAGTAGGAAAAGGAAAAAGCTCCTTTCTTATAACTACTCTATTACTTCACATCACTTTTGAGCTACTTGGAAGGTAAATATATATCTAGAGTCAGGCGTGGTGGCACACGCTTGTAATCCTAAAGAAAGAATAAAAAATAGGACTAGAGATGTAGCTCAGAGGTAGAATGCCCCCTAGTACTGCAAAAAAAAAAAAAAAAAAAATATATATATATATATATATATATATATATATATATATATGGCTGTGTGCTAAATATTCCTTAATATATAGATATGTTGTGGATATATAGATATTCTGTAGAAATTTGTCAACTTATTTTGGTATGCCCAAGTCCACAAACTGCAGAATATATGACAAATGACTGTCTACACACATACACACACATACACACACACAGTTAATATGACAATTTTTTGTAATAGTTTTGTAGTTTATTATGGCATGAAACTATCTTATATATATTTTTTACCTTCTTTAGTTACGCACATTCTCATTTTCAATGTTCAATATGTTGAATTGGGTATCTATGCACATATAATTTCAGGTACAGAATTTTTCTTGCCTCTACTATAACAACATTACAAATATTTACACACACACACACACACACACACACACACACACACACACACACACACAGAGGTACAGGAGTGAGCCGAGAGGCATTCTACTCTGAGCTACACTCCCAGCCCTATTTTATTTTTAAATTTTTTTACAATAATTGGTGCATTGTAATCATACATCTTTGTTAGGTACAAGCTGATAAAGGCATATATGCACACATTTATCATTTAGCTCCTTCCCCAATTCCCACCCCACTCCCTCCTCCTCCCTGCTTCTCAAGTTCAGTTTAGTGAGTGACCTTGATATATTTGTGAAAGTACATCATGCACATTAG
>PVLC010019926.1:0-29894 GCA_004027655.1 Graphiurus murinus | reverse complement strand
CCATCGTCAAGGCCAACAACCGCACTCTCAGCTACATCCTGCTCATCTCCCTCACCTTCTGTTTCCTCTGCTCCTTGCTCTTCATTGGCCGTCCCAACATGGCCACCTGCATCCTCCAGCAGATTACCTTTGGAGTCGTGTTCACTGTGGCCATCTCCACTGTCCTGGCCAAAACTGTCACTGTGGTCCTGGCTTTCAAGGCCACTGCTCCAGGCAGAAGAACAAGACAGTTTCTGGTGTCTGGGGCACTGAATTTCCTCATCCCCCTCTGTTCTCTGATCCAAATGATGCTCTGTGCAATCTGGCTGTGAATCTCTCCTCCTTTCATTGACTCAGATGCATACTCTGAACATGGCCACATCATCCTCATGTGCAACAAGGGCTCAGTCACCGCCTTCTACTGTGTCCTGGGATACCTGGGCTCCCTGGCCCTGGGGGGCTTCACTATGGCTTTCCTGGCCAGGAACCTGCTTGACACCTTCAATGAAGCCAAGTTCCTGATCTTCAGCATGCTGCTGTTCTGCAGTGTCTGGGTCACCTTCCTCCCTGTCTACCACAGCACCAAGGGGAAGGCCATGCTGGCCGTGGAGGTCTTCTCCATCTTGGCCTCCAGTGTGGGGCTCCTGGGCTGCATCTTTGCTCCCAAGTGCTACATCATTCTCATAAGACCTGATAAGAACATGGATGTATATGCTGAACATGGCCACAACATCCTCATGTGCAACAAGGGCTCAGTCACTGCCTTCTACTGTGTCCTGGGATACCTGGGCATCCTGGCCCTGGGGAGCTTCACTATGGCTTTCCTGGCCAGGAACCTGCCTGACACCTTCAATGAAGCCAAGTTCCTGACCTTCAGCACACTGCTGTTCTGCAGCGTCTGGATCACCTTCCTCCCTGTCTACCACAGCACCAAGGGGAAGGCCATGCTGGCCATCTTGGCCTCCAGTGCGGGGCTCCTGGGCTGCATCTTTGCTCCTAAGTGCTACATCATTCTCATAAGACCTGATAAGAACTCATTGAAATGTTTGAAGGACAGAACAAATTCTAGTAGAAATAGGTATGCTAATGATTTGTCTCATAAATCTCTAACCAGTTTTAAAATTTGAGACGAAAATATCATCTTGTTTTGAATTTGGATACTGTTTGTCTTTTTCTCAGATATAAAATGTGGATGAAATTACTAGAGTCAGGCATTGCGTGCATGACTGTAATCCCAGTACTAGTGAGTCCAAGGCAGGAAGATACAGGTTTGTGGCAAGCCTCAGCAACTTACAGAGGCACTCCCCAACTTAGTGAGATCTTGTATCCAAATCAAAGATAAAATAAGTTTGAGGGGTAATTAGTTGTAGAAAGCCTCTGGGTAGAATACCTAGTAATACACAAAAAATAAAAACAAAAATTATCCAAATACATATGATAGAACCTGACCTTAAAACAAGTACTCAACTTTGTTCTTTGAAACTATAACTCCTATAGAAAAAGGAACAATTCACCTGAAAAATATTTACTCCTATGTGCACCTAATTACTGTGTATCAAAATAAATTAATTAACAAATAGTGACATAATTACAATCTATAATGATGGAATATTAATCTATAATCATAATGATATCTCCATCATTAATAAAATTTAAGAAATCCATGAGCATACATACTACAACAACATAATTAGATTCTCTTAATGTAGGTGTAGCCTGAGACTACATATTTGAGGGTATTCATTGTTTGCAAAGAACCGTGAAACATGGATAGCATATGAGAGTGAATAATTTTACCATTTAGCTACTGCATTCAGCTGGAAGTTCAAAACCATCTCAAAAATAACCAACCCATTTACATCCAACTAGATAGAGGGTAATTTTGATCATAATTGTGCAGAAAATGCCTTAAACATAAGCAGTCCAGAGCTGATGCAGCAAGTCAGAGACCTGTCAGGAACACAAATTCCTCTGGGATATTTTTGTTGTTGCATTGTAATTTTTTCATAAAATCTAAAAATTAAAAAGCTCTGCATGCCCCAGACCTTGAGGCCACTTTCCACCCATGCATGGGCGTTTTGGATGAAAGACACCTTATAAAACAGTGAGAAGACCCAGGTGGTTCTCCTCAGTTCAAAGGGACTTCTCCCAAAGGCTTATGGCCAGCACAGAGGAGTAGAATCCAGCATGCTGCAGCAGACTTTGGCACAAAATTTTAATACAGTGCATACACAACTTGAACAAGAAATTAAAATAAATAAGTAGGGGAGAATGGACATTGTGAAGGAAGTTGAAAATTCTTTTCATTCTAGAATAGAAAGGGGGAAAAGAAATCAGTAAATTTCACACACTCTGACCAAGACAAAAATCACTAACTTTAAAAGTGTGTACTAGAAAGATGATGTATTTTCTATTATAATATACCCAAAGCATTCAGGAGCAATTTACATTGAACTTCACTATGCCATATGATTACCAGTAAGTAATAATAAAAAGGAAGACTGTTTGAATCTGCAACATCTTGAGGTTTTTAAAAAGCACATGATAAGTAAGGCATTTTGTCACAATTCTATTATTTGGGAGTCTGAGACAGGAGGATCACAGTTTCAAGACAAACCTCAGAAATTTAGCAAGGATGGTGGCAAAATAGTGAGACACTCTTTCAACACACAAAACAAAAGGGCTGTGTGTGTAGCTCAGAGGGCAAATGTGCCCAGGTTCAATCTGTTTTATCACAGGGAAATAAAAGCACATTATAATAAATACATTGCATTACAATTGTGGAATGTAACATATGGTTTATTTGGACAACTGGTAGAAATACATGCTTAGATGAGTACAAGATTGAACAGTAATGAGCAAGGGGATCAGCTACAGAGGATACATTGGTCAAGGTCATTCCACACACCATTATACTGCTATAATACAGCCCTCAATTAATGAGAACCCAGAAGTTTAGACTTTGTGTCATTCCACTGCCATGAATGATAGGACAGGTTGGGAAAGAGTTGGTGTTGAAAAGAACTGAAGTTAGAATCCTACAATGATTCATAAATACCCATATGATTACCAGCACAATTCACCACAGCCAAATTATGAAACCAAATTAAGTGTCCATCAACAGATGAATGGGTAGATATAATTGGAATATTCACATAGTGGAATTTATTCAGCCATAAAGAGGAATAGTTGTTTCATTTTCAGGAAAATGGATGGAAATAGACAACATTGGTGTTTTGTCTAATGCCAAATTACACACTTTTAATGCTTGGGAAGCACAAATAAACATTATAGTTAGGTAGTATTATATGCTCACTTTTGAAATGAAATTTAGAATCCAGGGATAATAAGATAACCATAGAAAACAGAGACACTAGAAAACTCAGGAAATTATCTTTATAGAACCTCACTGTGAATCTATAAAATAGTTTTTAATTTTAACCAAATTTAACACACATGCAACATGGTTTTCTTAAGATCCATCTACCACAAACCTCCTGAGACATCCTCAAACCTTCTGCAGCTTGCTTTTAAACTTCTGATTTTACCCTAGTCTTTCTCTTCTCATTTGGGACAATCTTTAGGTAACCTTTACTTTGTCATACAAAATCCTTTGTAATCAATAAAATACTCTCTTTTTTCATCTTTTCTTAGCAAACCCTCTCATATTCATGTACTTTTTAAAAAATCTGTCTCTCTTTTCTACATATTGGCTCATTTATGACTTAATGCCTTTCTTATCTTTATATCTTCAGACAATTTTATTAACTTTTTAACAAAATAAGAAACACATTAATATTACCTCTCCAAGACTTACAGTAGCCTGCAGTTTAAAAAGCTAGTTTTTCTTCTCGGGTGTTTATGTTTTAGTAAGACTGACTAAAGTATTAAGCAATCTTAACATCAAAATTATCATTGTATAAACAGAAGAGTAAAGAAGAGAAATCCGACTGTGAAACTGAGGTTTAGATTTCTGACTCTTTTTCTTTCGTGTGTGTGTGTGTGTGTGTGTGTGTGTGTGTGTGTGTGTGTGTGTATGTGTGTGTGTGTCGTTTTCCAGGAGGGACTAAATGACTGCAATAAGTAAATAAATAAATAAATATTAGTTTATACAAGACTAAGAATAATGCTTGAACTCAAGTAAGCTTAGTTTTCTAACACATTTTTCATCCCAGTTTTGTAGCCCCATTTTTTTGCCTGAACTCTATGGTCTATATGTCAAGGGCAGCTCCCCCATGATGCCCAGGGCAACTGCCACATTCTGGGAGACTTCTGTGATGAAGGTTGGTCCATGGTTCCTTTTTAAGTCTGGTCACCCTGAATGGATTTCAGTCATCACCTCCCTAACAGTCGAGGACTGGTGACTCATCGATGAGTGACAGCAGAGCGACTGGATTTAACATATGTACCCGTAGTTGTATAGGACACTTCTGAAATAGTAAGCCTTGGTAGTTTGTAAGCTTATCATTGGTTTCTGAACCAGAAATCTGACTGCTGTTTTCTTTTTGTTGTTGGCATTGTTCTTCTTCTTCTGAGACTGACAACATGAAAGGCAGTTACCTTTTAAGTTGTTGAAACACCTGTTATTGTTCTTTTTCTCACTCAAAGGAGTCTATAATTTGGCCTTTGTTGGTTTGTATTGTGGATTTTGCAGTGAAAGCAATGTTTGGAGCCCATCAATGACAGAACTCTACTACACTCATAAATTTTGAGGGGCTTTCATGTTGGAAGGCTCAGCAATAGCTTGGACTACCCCCTTTTCCCTGCTCCAACAGCCTTTTTTAGCAGCATGGGCCAAGGACTCTCCAAATATAGTGGGGGAGGCTTTAAGCCCTTGGAGCAATGGAGTCCAAGTGTACTTGCTTGTGGTACTAGTTACTGGGTCCTCCCATTTAATGGCAATTTTTGGCTCACAGAAGCAAGTTGGATAGTGAAGAAAGTATGTTTTAAGTCCAAGCACGTGAACCAGGCTGCAGTGCCTGCGAGTATACTTAAAAGATGTCAAGTGATTGTGGCTTGGTTGATGACCCACATTTCCTGCCCTGTTGGGTAGTCCTGGGGTCACACCTTTGTGACTGGCAAAAGAGGATTGTTGTACTGGGAATGTGATGCTGTAATAATACAATGTTGTAGAATTCTCCTTAAATGGTGTGCCTTTCTCCAGGGCCTGCTGCAGAAATTAACACTGGTAGCTATGTCAGGTGGAATCTCCTTGTCCCTCATGGGCCACCAGGGTGCAATCTCTGGTCTGAAGGAACACCCACTTTTTCCCCTCAAATAGTCTCTATTTTTCTGTTTGGGCATTTATAGGAAGCAAATGATTTGAGAGGTAGGTAGTGACAATTTTATTTTACCCTCCTATAAAAAGGTGATGGTTGCTCTGAGATGGTTGAGTTGTTCCTGATGCAGAATTGGAAATGGACAGTCTGGCCCCTGGAGTGAGTTTGGATGGGAGGTGAAAAATGTACCTCCTATAAAATGTACCTCCTATAAAATGTACCTCCTATAAAAAAGTGACAATTGCTCTGAGTTTGCTGAGGAGGTACTGACTCAGAATTGGAAATGGACAGTCTGGCCCCTGGAGTGAGTTTGGTTGGGACGTGAAAAACATGTTCTAGGAGACTTTCTGTTGTTTTAATTATGTCAGCATGTTGGTTACTGGGACCGAGGATATAAGACTGGTCAACACAGGACATTCTGTCCAGAGATCAAGAAGAAGTTAGAGATTGTGCCCTTCCACTTGTCATTGGGACCAAAGGCCCCTTGGAGGCTTTGGGCCTGGTCCCCTCTATTCCTCAAATAAATCAGCCTGGACAAATGCCTGGAGCAGAGCTACAGACTGGCCCAATTTCTTTGCAGAATGCACATTTGTTATGCTGGAGAGAACCCCTCTTTTCTTTGCAGGACTCTGAGCATCTGGGTCAAAGGGAAGATTGACACTAATCGAGGAATTCCTTGAAAGGGGAATTCAGTACCCTCTCCTTGTGATCAGTTGTTGGGACCTGAACTGGCCTCTTTTGCAAATACCATAGTGGGACAAGACCTGACTGAGTCCTGGGGTGGCCTACCATGATTCAGATATTCAGATGTCAGCACTGGATGTCTAATGACCTCTTCTTTCTATGTCCTAAGAACCTAGTGGCTGTTAGCCATAGAGTTGATTATCTCCTCAGAAGGCCTCTCCCACAGTGGCAACAAAACTCTGGATGGAAGCCAGGGGTATTCTCCATTTGAACTATACATTCAGCTCTATTTTATTATTTTATTTGGAAACAGCATTCACAATTAATTCCAGAAAGCCTCACTAATTTACTGAACCTGGATTACACCTTCGGTCCTCCTATGGGTGCCTTCCAAGTTCCGGGATTACAGGCATGCAGCACCAAGCCTAGACCCCCTGTCCTTTTAATCTTTTATTTTGAAGCAGAATCACACTAGGTTGCTGAGGGGTTCAATAAGTTGCTGAGGTTGACCTTGAACAGTCACTAAATTGTTGAGTTTGACCTTGAATATACAATCTCCTCTTTCAATCTTCCAAGTACTAGAATAAGTGTGTACTATAGCTCCAGCTGGAAAAAAAGAATGAAAAATATAGGAAGAAAACAAGAAGAAACAAAATTTATGGTAGCCTTTAAAGCATTTTTTATTTTTACAGGATATTTAACTGAGGGAACCCAGCCAGAATATATTTAGAAATAAGTTCTTAAAAGGTTGTTGACCTACCTTGCTAAACTGCTGAGGCTAGCCTTGAACAAGGGGATCCACCTGATCTAACCACACAAGTATTAGGATTACAGGTGTGTAACACCATGGTAACACACATAGGCTTGTGTGGGTGTGGGTGTGGGGGAGTTTACTGGGGAATGAACCCAGAAGCATTCTACCTCCTCAAACCTATTTTTTATTCTTTATTTGAAACAGGATCTCACAAAGTAGCTATGGTCACATAGGCTTTTTTAATGGAAATTTCTGATTGGCCAGTGCAGAAATCAGATCAGACCTTGAGGGGGTTGGGCATATCACAAAGCCCTGACCTTAGTGCAGCTTTCCTTCCATGGACGGATGATGAAGGTCACTCTGGCCTATTCCAGCCATTTGTGCTTAGCCTCCCCGTCTCCATGTAGGGGAGGGATTTAATGAAGCAGATGGATACGAGCCTCACAACTGAGGCTTTTTATAGCACACAAGCTCAAGGTCTGCTCCAAAAGGCTGGCTGGACGGGCTCAGGAGGAATTGGGAAACACTTCCATGGACTTGAGAATCCTATCCTTTTGGAGGGGAAACAGTTTGCAGCAGAAAAAAGGACTGGGTTTTTCTTAGGGGCCTCTGAGCCTTGTAAAATTAAGTGGAAATCTGAAGAACCTGTGTGGGTGCCTCAGTGGCCCCTCCCAAAAGAAAAGCTCGAAGCTGCCCACAGTTTGGAAATGAGGAGGAAAGCAAAAATTGGGGAAGGGGTCAAATGAGAATTGTGTGCAAATATGTTTTTAACAACTTGTACTTAACAAAGATGTATGCTTTATTGCACGAATTACTACAATAAAAATAAATTTTAAAAATTACTCTTGCATTTATTAATATTTCTTTTAATTACTATGAAAACTGAGATTATTTCAGACATGATACTGTGTGTGTGTTTGTGTGTGTGTGTGTGTGTGTGTGTGTGTGTGATGGGGATTGGACTTAGGAGATTTCTACTTCTCAACAACACGCCCAGCATGATTTTATTGTTTTGTTCCTTGACACTGGTCTTGAGCCTGGTTTACTCCTGTCTCAGCCTCCAGTGTACTGGGATTACAGGTTTGTGCCACCACATCTGAATGACATGATACTCTTTCTCTACTCTCTGAATTAACTAAGTAATGTTTCTTTAGTCTCTTTCCTTGCCTGACTTTGAGTTAACTCCTTTATTATTGCATATAGGGTCCACATATATTTTTATTTACTTCTTATACAGAAATATTTCATTTCAGGCTAAAGCTGATATTCTGATCACTGATTTGGGACTGGCACAGGGGTGTGCTAATTTTGTCGAAGTTGATAGAAGATAAGTGTCTGATTTTTTTAATTCTCCAGAAGTTATATTTCAGTAAAAATTTGTAAAAGAAACAACAACTACAAAGAAAAACAAACAAAAACACATAGAAATTTCCATTAAAAAAACCTATGTGACCATCGCTACTTAGTGAGATCCAGTTTTAATTAAAGAATAAAAAATAGGTTTGAAGAGGTAGAATGCTTCTGGGTTCAATCCCCAGTAACACCCCTGATACACACACAACCCTATGTGAGCTGGCATGGTGTTGCACACCTGTCATCCTAATACTTGGGCAGTTAGATCAAGTGGAGCTCCTTGTTCAAGGCTAGCCCCAGCAATTTAGCAAGGTAGGTCAGCAACTTTGTAAGAACCTATTTCTAAATATATTCTGGCTGGAGTCCCTCTGTTAAATATCCTGTAAAAATAAAAATGTTTTAAAGGTTATCATAATTTTTTTTCTTCTTGTTTTCTTCCTGTTTTTTTTCTTCCTGTTTTTTTTCAGCTGGAGCCATAGTACACACTTATTCTAGCACTTGGAAGGTTGAAAGAGGAGATTGCATATTCGAGGCCAACCTCAAGAACTTAGTGACTGTTCAAGGGTAACCTCAGCAACGTATTGAGACCTTCAGCAACCTAGTGTGATTCTGTTTCAAAATAAAAGATGACAAGGACAGGGGGTCTAGACTTGGTGCTGCATGCCTGTAATCCCAGAACTTGGATGGCACACATAGGAGGGCTAAAGGTGTTATCCAGGTTCAGGAAATTAGTAAGGCTTTCTGGAATTTATTGTGAATTCTGTTTCCAAATAAAATAATAAAATAGAGCTGGGCTTGTAGTTCAAATATAGAGTACCCCTGGGTTCCATCCAGAGTTTTTGTAGCCACTGTGGGAGAGGCCTTTTGAGGAGATACTCAACTCTATGGTAAACAGTCCCAGTACAGCAATCCTCTTTTGTCAGTCACAAAGGTGTGAACCCAGGACTACCCATCAGTGAAGGACATGTGGGTCATCAACCAAGCCACAATCACCTGACATCTTCTAAGTATGCTCCCAGGCACTGCAGCCTGGTTCATATGCTTGGGCTTAAAACATGCTTTCTTCACTATCCAACTTCCTCCTGTGAGCCAAAAATTGTTCGCAGTTCTGATTTTCTCACTGGCTCCCATATATGAGAGAAAACCTATGACCATTGTCTTTCTGAGACAGACTAATCTCACTTAGCAAAATGTCCTCTAGTTACATTAATTCTCCTACAAATGACATAAAATTGAGTAAAATTCCACTGTGTCCATATACCACATTATATTTATACATTCCTCTGTTGATGAACTCCTAGGTTGGTCCCATAATATGACTATTTTGACTTATACTGGTATAAACATGGCTCCACATGAATCACTGTAGGATTCTAACTTCAGTTCTTTCCAACACCAAGTTTTTCTCACCCTGTCCTATCCCTCAAGGCAGTGGACAGACAGTAAGTCTAAACTTCTGAGTTCTCAGCAATTAAGGACTGCTATCTCAGGATGGGGTGGACCCCAGATCCCCACAGAACTATGATGAAATCATGGAGACCATAGAGTTTCAGAGAATAAAACATGTTTTTCCAAAGTGTTTTCATCAGGATAGAGGTGGACAGGTGCAGAGCCCCAGGCACTGGGTCCCTGGAGCTCCTGGATGGTACTGAAGCAGAGTCATGAATAGACAGGGAGCCAGAGCAGCTCTGAGCACAGACACCACAGCACAGTCACAGCACCATGACTCCCTTATGAATGCCCCCTGTCTCTTCTCCCTGTGCTCCTGCATGGAAAACCCATCTGGATACTTTTTCACATGTCCAAGGCATCCAGGAACAGTGGGACTCCATTGTGCCTGCACTGATATCACACAGAGATCTTCATTCCCCCCTGCACACTTCAGTCTGGACATGGTACTGTTTCATTCTTGGGCAGAATCTGAGATGACCTTCTCTCTCTTTCTCTTTTCCTTGCTCCTGCAGCCTTTGCACCCTTCTCTTCAGGTTCATATAATGGACTGTTCCATGGATATTAATCCAAGTATCAAGAAAGAAGGAGAGCTGGTGCTGGGGGCATTTTTCCCCTTCACTATTTGAATCAGGAAGCATCTGCGGTCCGGGAATATCTCTTGATGAGACCACTTCTAAACCCAAAAATTTATGGGTAAGTTCCACACTTTATCCAAGTGTTATATGGGATCGTGGCTGTGTGTGATTTTCTGTGTATTTAATCTTCTCTGCTTTTTTGGTGCTCAGGATTGAACCCAGGGGCCTTCTACCTCCAAGATACATTTCTAACCCTTTATATTTTTTTTATATTGGTGCATTGTAATCATACATCTTTGATAGGTAGAAGCTGTCAAAGGCATATATGCATGCATTTCTCATTTATCCCTTCTCCAATTCCCACCCCAATCTTTCACCCTCTCTCATTCTCAGGTTCAGTTTAGTGATTGATTTGACATGTTTGTGAATGTACATCATGCACATTAGGGTGTACCCCCCACCATTACCTTCAGTTAAGTCAACTTCTTTGCTCATCTAAGGTTTCTCCTTCTTCATCTAGCAAAGCTGTGGGATCTATACAGAATGGAATTTTATTAAGCCATAAGGAAGAACAAAATCATGTCATTTTCAGGGAAATGTATGTAACTAGAAAATATGTTAAGTGAAATTAGTCAGTCAGAAAAAGTAAAAAAAAATTGTATGTTCTTCCTAATATGCAGAAACTAGGGAGAAAGTGGAACATAAGAGGAACTCTAGGTGAAGGAGAAACCTTTTTTATTTTATTTTGTTTTAATTTTATTGTTTGTGGTAGGACGGGATTGAACAAATGGACATTCTACTCCTGAGAAACACGCCTAGCCCTTATTTAAAATTTGAAACAGTACCTCAGTAGGTTGCTAAACATCTCATTTAGTTGCTGAAACTGTTCTCAACTTTCCCTCCTCATGTCCCAGCCTCTAAAATGTTTCATCCTCTTTGAGCTTACGTAAAGATCAGAGGAACTGAGAGCAATATGTTCTGAGGTTTTCTCCCATCCTTGTATACTTACAACCTTGCATTAATCTTTTCCATTTTCTCTAAGGTTGTATAGGTGCCAGGAGGGGAAAAAACCTATTTTGTCTACTCCATTACCTTGATATCCATGATCAAGCAACACAGGCCTTGGAATCAATGTGACTGGTGGGGACTCAGTCTCCCCTGGTGGGAGAACCTCTCTTGGGGGACACACAGGTTTCTGAGACACTGAGACCCTGCTCTCAGGTTTCAGGCACAAGAAAATCTTCTGAATACCTCCTTTCTTCTTCTCCTGCTGTCTTGTCTGTCAAGCTTCTCTGGCATACACACACCAAAGATCGAGAGCAGGTGTGATGGGTAGCCAGTGTGCCCTGCACTTTCTTCTGAAAGTGTATTGAATGTGCGATTTTTGCCATTGAGTAGTATGAGTTGCTAATGACTTATTTACCAAACTCACACACACACCTACACTCACAAACACACACACACACACATAAACATACACACACAAGTTTTAGGCCAGCCTTGGTAACTAGCAAGACCTCATCCTTGATAAATCATAAAAAGGGCCTGGGATATAGCTCAATGATAGATTGGTCCTCGATTCAAGCCCCAGCACAAAAAAAAAAGAAAAAAGAAAAAAACACATAAACACACACACACAGAGACACACACACACACACACACACACCTCAGTGAAAAGAGTACACCACACAAACCTGCCAGACCAAGGAAGCAGTAGAAGGAAAATGATAGATTTCATAAGGCTTTCGTGGGTCTGAAACCTTTGCGCAGGGTCTCAGAATCTCAGCCACTTAGTGTCCCTCTACCAAGTTTCTGCCACAAGAATAGGCTGAGTTCCTACCAGTAACATTCATTACTCACTTGAGTGTGTGTGTGTATGCAAAACTGTGTGCATATATGTTTGTGTCTCTTTTGTTTTGTTTTTGTGTTCTGGGGTTTGAATCTAGGACCATTCTACCATTAAACTATATCCCAGGTCCTTTTTATTATTCATTTTGATTTGAGGGCTTACTAAGGTATCAAGGCAGGCCTCAAATATGCAAGCCTCTTCTCTCAACCCCTAAGTCACTGCAATCACAGGTGTGCTCAGCTGTGTCTGGACATATGGATTCATAGCAAGGGCTTGTCATCAGAGAGCTTGTGCTCTGGGTAGACAGGAAGGATTGTGGTGATCTAGCATGTCTGTATGATATTCAACCTATCTACAAGCCCAGGTTCTTGGGTAGTGGTTAGTTAACAAGAAATTCATTCCTGACAGCATCTGTAACCTTAGCACATCCATTTATTAATATGTAACTTTCATTTTGGCAGGTGTTCTTGCATGGGAGGGAGATGAGAGAGGGACTGTTGACTTTTGGAGTACTGTTTTGACCATAATTTTTCTCACTGCTATGATAACTCTCTTATCCAGAGCCTGGCACTTCTAGCTATTTGAATTTTCTTCTTCTTCTTCTTCTTCTTCTTCTTCTTCTTCTTCTTCTTCTTCTTCTTCTTCTTTTCTTCTTCATCAATATCATCATCATCATCAACATCACCACCATCATCATTATTTTGGTACTAAGAATTGAACACAGGCATTCTATTTCACAGATACTCCCACACTGCTATTTATGTTTTATTTTGAAATTGTCTTGCTAAATTTCTGAGGGTCTTTCTAAATTTTGAGGAGGCCTTGAACCTCTGCTACCCTTCCTCATAGTCCCAAGTCCTTGATTATAGGCATGCACCACCTTGCCAGTGATTTCTTCCTTTGTCTCTTCCTCATTCATTATTC
This sequence comes from Graphiurus murinus, assembly GCA_004027655.1. Lineage (NCBI taxonomy): Eukaryota > Metazoa > Chordata > Mammalia > Rodentia > Gliridae > Graphiurus > Graphiurus murinus. The sequence goes on along the minus strand of PVLC010019926.1, from coordinate 17,045 downwards.
ACAATATGAAATGGAAAATTTCAAGTATTGCTTTATGCCTGTGAATTATTTGACAGCTAGAAAATTTGTCCATTCTGAACCTCATACTTGATTTCTGGGACCAAGTCACTGAAGATTCTAGTCACCCTCATTGACATAGGAGGGAGCCAAACATCTTGAGTTTGTCTGTTATCTGCTTCTCTCTGTAATTAAGTTTCTCATGCCTAACTAAAAAGAAGAAACAGATTAATATTTCGGTAATTGAGTAATGCTATCATTATAGAAACATACCTTAAATAGAAGGGGAGAGCCAGGCATGGTGGCGCACGCTTGTAATCCCAGCATTTGGGAGGCTGAGACAGGAAGATCTGGGTTCGCGGCCAGCCTCAGCTACCTAGTGAGGCACTCTGCAACTTAGTGAGACTCAGCTTCAAAATAAAGAATAAAAAATAGGCTGGGTGTGTAGCTCAGAGATAGAACACCCCTGAGTTCAATCCCCAGTACCATACAATATATATATATATATATGGAACACCACCATTTGGCAATTGGTTATATGATCTCATCAATATCAAATAAATCTTAACTGAAATAATTATTAACTGAACATAACTGTACATTATATAGAAAGCCACAACACAAAGACATAAGGAATGGCAGAAGTAAGCCAAATTATGGATGGGCTCAAAATTGACTCCAGCATAATTCATTAACTAATTAGAATTTAATGGTTTTTAAATTCAGGTTGAAACAAGTCTGACAGGGACAGAAGAGAGTGCAATGTTTTCTGTCATGTATCACTGCTAGAAGGAACACAAGAGAAAATAATTTCAGATAAGCAGAATAGTGTTGCAATATATTCTTAAGACAAAGGGAAGGGACCAGGAAGAAGGAGGGGAAGGGCAGGCACTGGGGGAGAAGGTAATGAAGTGATGTTAAGTGCCTGTTCAAAATGGCCACAACCACACAGTTTTCCAGGCAGTGATTATGCACCAATGAAAAAATAAATCAGAAAAATGTCACCATGCCAATGACAACAAGAACAACAGTAAAAAAAAGAACTGAGAGTCATCCATTATCCTGTTTTCCTATGGTATTCTCTTAACTCTTATCTTGTTATCCATGCCTCTTATCCTAGTACTTGGGAGGCTAAGACAGGAGGATCACAGGTTCAAAGGAAGCCTCAGCAACTTGATTAGGACCTCACTCAATAAATAAAATAAAACAAAAGGATGACCTTGTAGCTTAGAAGTAAAATGATCCTGGGTTCAATTCCTAGTAAAGACACACACACACACACACACACACACACACACACACACACACAGAGTAAGAGAACCCATGGAATTTGATAACATTAAATCTTTCATAAATATACACAATTGAGAGCTAGCTCTAAAATATAAGAACTTCCATTTTTGGTAAATCTAGGTACCAAAAAATACCAAAGGGTGAGATTAAAAAAAAGGACAAAGGATGAAAGATTATTCTCTATAGAGAAATAAACTTAAGGAACACAAAGTGAATAGCTTGGAATTTACAAAAATAAATTAGAGGTACTGAAAAAAAAATTTACATTTGAAGGAAAACCTGATAATCAACCTTCTCTCAGTTGAGTCTAATAATAACTACTCCATACAGCCAGAGCTGCTCAAAATCCATCTAGGAAACCTGAACAAAAGAGAAACCACTCTCAAACATTTGGACCGTGGGCATGGGAGAGACTAGCTAATAATAGTTGAATACATGGAGAACCAGCAGTGCTCCTGCTTTGGGTTCTGCTCTAAAAGGAAAAAGAGGACAATTTTGTATACTCTGGCCCATTGGCTCATGGCTGGAAACTCCGTTCTTAGGAGAAAGACACTGAACAATCACAGGTTCAAGGCCAGTCTCAACCACTTAGGGAAACTATTGATAACCTAGTGAGACCCAGTTTCAAGAAAAACAAATGTGTGGAGAGGGTGTGGCTCATCAGAGGCCAGCCTGGGTTCTACCCTTGAATTAAATAATCAGTGGTATAAAACAACAACAACAACAAAAGGATTATGAGATGGAATATGGATCAGCTTACTCATTTCCCTAGAGAATAGCTTGCTCCCTTTTATGCCCTCAAAACACCTTGATTTTATACAAACATAAGCAAACTGGATCCAATGACACCTATATCATCCAGCAAAACTCCACCTCACCTGGCTAAAAATACACAAGAAACCTGTCTGTGTTTAGGGCACAGTTTTCTTCACAACAGTGCAAGAGCTATTCCAGGTATACCAAAACCCTGGAAACATTACTCTTCTGCAGGCCAGGGCAGGGCCATCTCTGGAGAGCACCCTGGGTGTAGCCTGGTTCATGTTGGCACCGGATTGGGACTTGCTCTTGAGCCACCTGATATCACACTTCTCTCTAATGCTTCTCCTCTGTCCAGGTGGCTTTGGAAGAACTACCAATATGTGCTGGCCTTTTACTTTGCCATTGAGGAGATCAACAGGGATCCCCACCTGCTGCCCAATGTCACTGTGGGTTACCAGATTTACAATGCCCTCCCTAATGATGGTTATACCTTGTGGAATGCTCTGATGTGGCTGTCGGGAGGGGATGAGGTACACCCTAACTATGAGTGCAACACCCAGCACACATCTGTTGCCTCCATCACAGGAACCTCAGCAGCATTTTCAGCTGAGATCGGAGTCCTTTTGGAGCTCTATAAAATCCCTCAGGTAAGCAGGCCATGAATTCTGTAGAGGAATGTGCAGATTTCTCATAGTGCTTGTCAATAACATGTGATCATGGGAAAGGTGAAATTTGAGTGCATATATATCATGAGGACTTAGGTAATCAGATCCCAGTGAATTCCCAAACTCTTGACATAATCAACAGTGTAAGGAGAGAGATGAAGGAGAAGGAGCTCTGAATCTTAAGTGTCTAATGAAGGTGAACTGGAGCTCTACTGGATTCCCAGTTCCTGGGAGGCTGAGGCAAGCAGATCATGGGTGGAGACCAGTCCCAACAACATAGTGAGACCCTCAGCAACTCAGAGGCCCTGGTTTCAAAATCAAAGTATAATATTCCGGGGCCTGTACCTGGCAGTTACAATGCTCCTGGGTTTAATCCAGAGTACAAAAAATAGAGTGTGAACAAACATATTCATTCCACAATCACTGGGAACATTGGGTCCTGACATTTCACAGCTCTAGGCCTCCCAGGTAAGATCTCCAGCAAAGAAAACTGTCCACTCCTGGGCATGACCATGTCAGGGGTCTCCAGAGATCAGTGACTGCAAGATGTAGAAAGGACAATACCTTGTCACCTGGCTTGCATTGAAGGCAAATATGAGGTCAGTTGTAGCTACAGGGATCCCCAGGACAGCAGAGGCTCAGAGAATCCTATAGTGCAGTTTATCCACAGCCTCTGCCCAAACTTGCCTTGCTCTTATACATGCAAGCAGATCTCTTGTGATCCCTCTCAGTGACAATTCCCCTCAAATGTAAAGCTTGTATGTTCATTGTTAAAGCACCCCACTGCCTGGAGAAGTGGAATATGGCTGAATGATAATGATGTGAGTGCCTGAGTTGTGGCTTCAAGAACTGTATCTGTCTCTGACCATCCCATTTTTTACGTGCTGCTTTCCCCCTGCCATGAACTGTGAGCAGAGTCCTTCTGCCATGCCTTCTCACAAAAATTTCTACTGTAGAAACAGCTATCCAAGGGTAAAACCACTGAAACCTCCTGAACTTATAAATCTGGGAGTCCAAGAATCCTTTCCTCATCTAAGTCGTTGTCACATATTTTTATCACAGTAATGAAAGAGTTGACTAAAGCAGACCTCCCCAAGTCACAGCTTCTATGCAGAAAGCCTCAGAATCTCTATCAACACTCAGGATGGGTATTACTGCAAAACACAGACAGTAGATTAGCAGCATTGTGATCAGTAAGATTTAAGTTTTGGAGAATCAAATAGTTTAAGTAAAAACAGTTTTCAAGAACACACAAGTTCTTGTGTTAGTAAACAATGTGTAGATTACCAGGAACTTAAGTTATTAATGGCCACTTCATCATCAGAATTTATAGGCAGTCTTGATTCTGGGGATGCTTCTACTCCCCATTTACAGAAGTAAGAGTGAAATAAAATCTACTATCTTGATGATGCTGCAATGCAAGTCATACCTGGATATTTCCCAGGACAGGAGATAAAGCAGTTGAAGACCTCACTATTCCCTTTTCTTTCCTTTTTTTGTGGCAGTGCAGTATTGGAGTTCGAATGCAGAATCATTCTACCTGTAAGCTCCACATCCAGAAGTTTTGTTTAGGTTTTGAATCTGGGCCTCATTAATTTCCTGAGCTGGACTGGACTCTGAAATCCTCCTGTCTCAGTCTAACAAGTATAGAGATTACAGTTGTGTGACAGCATGCCTGGATCACCTTGACTTTCTGAAGTTATAGACAATCACAAACACTGTGCTGTGAGTACTAGCAATGAGGGAACTGGATAAACTCAACAGATGTTTCAGTTGTGCGTGTTCTCTCTCTCTCTCTCTCTCTCTCTCTCTCTCTCTCTCTCTCTCTTTCTCTCACACACACACACACACACACACACACACACACTGGGAATTGAACACAGCAAAGGACATCATATACTAAACCACAGAACCTACACTTCTAGTTTTGAAACAGGGCCTTGCTAAGTAGCTGATGCTGACCATCAGTGTGTGATCACCCTGTGTGAGCCTCACAATCAAAGCACAGGGATCACAGATGTGTGCTACTGAGTCTATCTCAATAGCCCTGTCTTTTACAGAATATTCTTATCCTTTTTTCAGGGGGGACAAACTCCAGTCCCTGTAAAATTAGAATCATGTTTTTGTTTGCTTATTCAGGTCACATATGGAACTTTTGATACCATGCTAAGTGACAAAGACCAGTTCTCATCACTCTATCAGATGGGCCCTGATGACAGCTCTCTGGCCACTGCAATAGTCTCATTATTGCTGCATTTTGGCTGGACATGGGTGGCTATCTTCATATCTGATGATTTGAAAGGAGAAAAGTTCCTTCAGGGTATGAGTGTGGAACTGGTGAAGAAAGATATGTGTGTGGCCTTAACACAAAGGCTCCCTGACTTAAATAAAATGTCTGCATCAAGCATTTTCACTACCGCAATGAAACTCAGCCTTTCGTCTGCAAATGTGCATGTACTCTATGGTGAACCAGGGAGGCTCTTCGTAGTGAACCTCGCAATGCAATCCTTTCTAACCACGGGGAAAGTGTGGATCATGGCAGACAAGTGGGATATTGTTCAGTTTCAGACAGAGAGCTTTCTGCATTCTTTCCATGGAAGCATCTCATTTTCACATCACCAGGTGGAAATCCCTGGCTTCAAACACTTTCTCCAGACAGTCAACCCTTCTCAGTACCCAGAAGATTTTCACTTCACTATTGTGTGGTTTGGCCTTTTTAAATGTTTACCTGCTGGGTCACTTTGTGGAAAAATTTCAGAGTGCCTACCAAATACTTCCCTGGGTTCTACGTCAACAAAATGTGACTTCAGAACTGTATCTCACACCAGCTACTTAATATATAATGCTGTGTATGCCATGGCCCATGTTCTCCATACAGTGATCTTGGAGAAAACAGCAAAGGAATCTCCAGAGGATGCTGAGCAGACCAGACTTTCTCCATGGCAGGTAAGCCTTCTGCAGAGGCAGGCAAGGGTTGGAACCTGCTGGCACCTGTGGGCCTCATAGTGAGGTGCAGAAGGACTGTGTTTTTATCCCCCAATCTGCCAGAACAGGCAAGAAGGATACAGACACATTAATACTGGTTCTAGGTATTGTGGAAATGTTTTCCATGTGTGGCATACTCTGCTACTGGAAACTTCCATCCCAAATTATTTATTTATTTATTTATTTAATTGAATCAGAAAAGCATTTTATATTGCAGTAGGACATGCTGCAAAATATCTCAACACAACTGGTGAGTGACATAGAGTGATAAGAGAGTGCTCCATTCTGCAATTTTCTGGGACTGTATCCAATGCCAAGAGACATGATTAAAGTATCCATGTTTTATTCTGGGTGTTTTACGCAGCATTGAAATGGACTTTACCCATTTTGTCTCTATTACTCTGCCATTTCCCTGGGAAAGAAATTATTTTTAAACTGCCTCATCCTCCCTCTTCCTTATTTTATTTTTTAGAAGGAGTACCACCTCCAGCTCTTTTTAATTTTTTTCTGAAAGAGTTTCAAAAGTTTCAGAGAGCTTTACTAAATTGCTGAAGTGAGCCTCACACCTGTAATCCACCTGTTCAGCCTCCTAAGTACTTGGATGATAGGTCTGTTCCACTGAGCTTAACTTAGATTTCATTATTCTTCCAAAGTCTAAAAAAATTTGGAAATGTGATGAGTGGTTCCAGTGATTGTGTCTCTCATCTTGGAATGTCCTTCCAAGGTTTAAGATGCACTTTTCTGGGTATTAATCCATGTTGGTCTAAATTCAGAATCTATGTATGAAACAAACTAATAAACACATGCAGAAGAGTTAACTTCGCTAATCAAATTTGTAGAGTTTAGAATTTAAATTTAACATGTAGAGAAAGGCATATATGTGAAAAGTAATTTCAGAAAGTGTAACCCAAAATATACTTTTTATTTTTCATAAAAATATTTATTGATGTGCCATTTTGTTCCTCCTGGAAGATGACATAAAGAACAGTAGGTTTGTCCAGATGGATTACAAAGACATAATGGAAAATGTTTTAGATAAACAACAAAGCTGTGTGAACTATCCGAGGCAAATAAAATTTCCACAAAGTGTGACCTAGGAACCAGACATTCAAAGATTACCAGTCTCCATTAAAATACACACTAGAATTGGGAGGCTTTTTACTTTTATTTTAGAAGGCACCTAGAGCTCCCCCTAATGTTTCAAGACAATAGCCTGGTCAGTAAGAACAACCAAAAACAGACTGAAATACACCTATGTTATGCCTTCTTTAAACTTTTATTGAGATACAAGTGATACACACAATTAATTTCACATGTTGAATCTTTATATTTTGATGGGTTGTGAGATGAATGAACCAGGATTTCCACCCCACGATGAAGGTTTGAAAGAGATCTGCTGTTTATTGTAGACCTCCTAAGTACAAACATTAGCTTCTAAGATCCTCCAAATAGACTTTACTTATCATGTTAGTGGCAGAGGCCAATTCAACACCACCCTCTTGGCATGCTATAGAATTCCTGGACTCCATTGCTCCTCCACTGTGTCCATTGAAGAACTCTTCTCCTTCCTTGTTCCCATGAGATGAGATCTATAGGAAACCACAGATGTTTGCCTCTACCACTGAGGAAACCTAAGTTTAGGAAGGAGAAAAAGGATTGCTTAGGAATTAAGGACTTTCCGTCCTTAATTTTATGTATACTATATTCCAAGTCTGTGCCTCTCCTCCAGCTACATCCATTTCTGAAGAAACTCCAGTTTACCAACAGTGCTGGCCAACACATTTCCTTAGACAAGAAAGGAAAACAAATGGTCCATTATGATATCCAGAATGATGTGAATTTTCCTGCTGGCCTTGGGTTGCTGGTTAAAATAGGGGAGTTTGTCTCCGAGAATCCACATAATCAAGGCTTGATCATCAATGAAGAGATCATAGAGTGGCCTATTGGCTTCACACAGGTATACTTCTGATCCCTTATTGGATACACAAAGAGAAATATAAATAGTGTCCTGTCCTTGCTTGGTGGAGCATGCCTGTAACACCTGTATTTGATAAGCTAACATAACAAGTTTGCAGTTTCAAAGAGAGCTTCAATTAGTAGTGAGACTCTCATCAACCTAGCAAAGGCCTGTTACAAAACAAAAGGAAAATAGAGCTAGAGGTGCAGGTGAGAGGTAGAATGCCCCAGGGATCAAAGACCACCTCCACAAGGAAGAGGAAAGAAAAAGAAAGAAAGAAAGAAAGAAAGAAAGAAAGAAAGAAAGAAAGAAAGAAGGAAAGAAAGAGAGAAAAAGAAAAAAAGAAAGAAAGTTTAAAGGCTTATGAAAAATCTCAGGGACAGAGCACTTGCCAGCCATGTTCAAGACCTAGATTCAATTCCTATTACTGTAAAAGTAATTCAGTAAAAAGAATCCTGAGATGAGACCCAGTTTCACTCCTGTATCTCAGCACTAATTTCACCCATTGTATCCTGATTTTGTACTATTCAATTTTGCTTTTACAAATTCGGATCTAAAATTTGCAGAAAGAGTAGGTTTGTGTATTCTACTTTTTAACATTCTGACACTATTGTTCATACAGGAGTAATGAATTAAAAGAAGTTAAAAAATAATAACAGAGATAAAGTACAGAAATATAAACATGAAGTATATTCATTCATACACCTTGAGAATCTTTAACATATATGGTCTGAAACCTTGGTATGTTTTGATGTATGTTATAGACACAAGTAGATTATGAAATAAAATAAAATATCATTATCCTCTTGAGATGGATTCCTTTTATTTTTCTTAGTATTTTCAATGACATTCACTCTTGAAACACTATTCTATTCAGCCTGTTTTCTTTTTCTTGTTTATAATTGTACTGCTGGAGATTTACCCCACAGGGCCTTCTGTCACTGGGCTAAACCCTGAGACCCCCTTTTAATTTTGAGGAAGTATCTTCCTATGTTGCAGAAACTGGCCTAGAACTTTTAATCCTCCTGCTTCAGGCTCCCAGGAGTAGGAATAAGGGCATGTGCCAACACACTATTCTCTACTCAGCACTTAAAGCACCAAGATATTTTCATGCCATCCTTCCATGATTGGACATTCCTAGGTGACTTTAAACTTTTATTAGTGTGTTGCAATTATACTTGATAGTGATACTAGCATCCACAGACATGGGTCTTGGTGTATTTTATTCTGCATCCCACTGTGCTTTGTGCTCCTCTCTTCACAAAAAAGTTATAGCAATTGTTAGTAATCACTTCACATATCACCATAGCATTATTTACATGTTTATTTTCTTTGTTATTCTTTTTTTTCCCCAAACCTCTTTCTGCTATTTTACTGCAACTGATTTATGAAGCAATCATTTTAATTACATTCACACTATTTGGAAATTCATACATCATCCTGGTGTCAAAATCTCACATGTATATTAACCAAAATATATGGTGTGTCACAGACTCCCTAAGTTTCGCTGTGTGTATGGGATGAAGAGAGAGAGAGAGAGAGAGAGAGAGAGAGAGAGAGAGAGAGAGAGAGAAATCCAATAACTCCCTTTAAAAAGAAATCTGTAAAATATTCTCAGGCATACAAGTTGACCGAACATGTAAAATATTGCCTAGAGAGGAGTGGAATAATGAGGTTAAATAAGAATAGAAAGAAGCCTGGATGTGTGGCTGGTGAAGTCTGACCAAAGCAATCCTGTACTGTGGTGATGTTTTGTGATAAGTTGAGATGCAGAGACGGCAGCTCAGCAAAGGGACACAGAATCAAGTGTCCAGATAGGATGGTCATGGTGAGGGTTGGTGACTGTGGAGAGATGACCTTCTCTTCAAGGTCAAAGTTCTTTCTTATGAGGACAGAGATTCTAAAATACTGTTAAAGTAGATAATAATGTACCACATTCTAACCATCACCTCTTTTTCCTCAGACTCCTCAGTCTGTGTGCAGCTAGAGCTGTGGTCCAGGATACATGAGAATCCCCCAGGAAGGAAGACCAGTCTGCTGCTTTACTTGTGTTTTATGCCCAGAGGGACATATTTCCAGTAAAACAGGTAAAAAGTACAGAGTCACCCTACAATCATTCTCTCTCTAACTTTTTCTCATTAAAAAGAAACCAAGGACATTGGCAGGGAATCAGAGTGGTCTTTGTTCACTTTCCATCCATCCTGTTGATAGATGCATGCTGTGGTCACTGCCTGCCCTACATGTGCCAACTGTGGCCTGGCATGGCTCAGCCTATGAGGTCTGTGTGGCACTGATTCCAGATTTCCTTTGTAAAATTCCAGCACTGCCCATGACAGTCTCTTGAGACCTCACAGTGAGCAGGCTAAAGTCTACCCATCAAATACAACATGTGTCATTCTCAAGACTACCGGTGGGGGCCCTGAATGTGGGAAACCAAATAAAAAGGGTGGCACTTTATCCCCCGGTGGTATGCATAGAGCAAATGTGCAGGAATTTTCATGAGAGGATTATAGTGTATTGGACCTTGTCTAAAAACTATGTAAGTTCTTAGTACACATTCTTTATAAAGGACTCTCACCCTTGCATATTATTATATGAGAAGGAAAAAGAGTAAGTTAACATGTGAAGGCACAAGCCTTGCACGGTGTCTCAATCCTGTCATCCTAGTACTCTAAAGGTTAAACCTGGAGGTCTGCCAGTTCAAGGCCAGCCTCAACATCTTAGGAAGACTCTCAGAAACATAGCGAGACTCTGTTTCAAATAACAAAAAGAGTAATGTTCTAGCTCCGTAGTAGAATATTTCTGGTTTGTATATCCTGTACTAAAATGAGTAATTAAATTAATAAATATAAATATATATAAATAAAACAATGACATGATAGCTTCAGAAGAGGCATATGTAGTATTTGTATAAGTACTTTTTACACAAGACATAAATATAAGAAATCATATACTTAAAAACAAAATGTGATATTGTCAAACATAGAGTGTGGAAAGACTAATTAGAATTAGTCTGATTTTTCTCATTGTAAATAAGAAATATCTTATTTGAATGCATGCATAAGTACTGTGTAATTTTTATCATGTGTGTGTCTGTGTTGGTATTTGGTAATGTATGGAACTCAGGGGCATTGCACCACCCGCCTAATTGGCCCTGAGCCCAGTTTTATTTTTCTTTTGAAACACAGTCTCACTAAATTGCTGAGAGTCTTCTATTGTGCTGATTTTCACCTTTAAACCTGCTATTCTCCTTCTCCATCTCAAAAATACTGGGATTATCCCTGATTCCCATGACATAAGCAGCAGTATTTATTTGATTTCCTTTACTTGCAAAATGATTCAGTTCAGGTATGTATACATTAACAAAATGATGAACTCCCGATTTGTGCCAGATTTTTAATACTCATGTAGTGTATTATAATGAAAGGGATAATAAAAGATACAGTACCCATCACACAATATGCACACGCTTGTGTGTGCCATTTTTGATGCTATGAAGAAGAGTGACAATCTCATGCAAAGAACTGTAAGAGAGAATATCTCCAAGTATTTCAGAATCCTGTCCTGTTGCATGAGTCTTCCCTCCAAAAAGAAATAAACACACTGAGGTGGGAATATGCAAGTTGTTGCCTAATCTAAAAAAGAAAATAATTGATTTTGGACTGAGTGTTGAAACCAGAAGTGATGTCCCTATAAGCTGCAGCCAACTCTATTTTCTTTTTTATTACTAATTTGGTCGGGCTAGTTTTCTGAGGCTGTTACTAATTTGCTGCAACTTGATATCTTCCTGTTTTAGCATCATAAGTACTGGAATTGCTGACCTGAACAAAAAATCAGGTAGACAAACTAATTTCATTGAAATACAGACATGCCCTTTCTTAAACCTACCATCCTTGACTAATTTCATGCTCTAAGACAAGATGTCAGGTGTTGAAGAAGACACTTTAGACTATGCTAAATGCAAGATCTTTAGTATCTGCCACTTCACAGAAAAAAAAATGTAAACAAATCATGCGTTCAGTAGCAAAGTAATCAAAATTATAAAAAATACAATCTATTTTTAAAAGTCTGATTCAATCACCCACTACTGAAAAAACTTAATTACAACTGATTACTATGGCACAATATTTAAACCCAGCAACATAGAGGGCTGAGGCAACAGTATCACAAGTTTGAGGCCACCTGGGCTTTAGCCAGACCTTAACTCAAAATGAAAAAGTGTGGGGGTATAGCTCAGTAGTTGAGCACCACCAAGGTTCAACCTTTACTACTCCAAAGAGATAATTACACAATGGCAATTTAACTTCATTTGATGTTCAAATCTTTTCAAATTTTATGTAAACAGTGACAAGAAGAGTCAGAGGAAAAAGAAAATGTAGAATGAGGAAAGACTTCTTCCAGAATATGTCAAAATATATACTAAAACCTGTAGAAGTTAGGGTAGGTTAAAACATGTGAGTCTTGTAAGGTGCATGTAGTTGATATTGGTGTTTGAGTAGGCAAAAGAAAACTTTCACCTGATCAAGTTGGGTCAGTGTGATAAGCATGGCAGTACAGGCTGGATGGTGCTTAACGCCCTGTCAGTGTTAGGAGGTGACTTGGTGACATCACTGAGCCACAGGAATGGCTACTGAAAACCACATTGCACCGGAAGTGTTCTGGGAGTGGTGGGGGTGGGTTTTCTCTGGAGCTGGAGGCATTCTACAGCTCAGACATGTCACAGGCTGCTCAAGTGATTCTCCTGTAATGCAACAGGCAGTCTGTCCTCACAGTGTCATTGCAGTGGTGACGATAATCATGGAGGTTGCAAAAATGGACAAAACAATAAAGATGAAATGTGATTGTTCCTCTCCAGATGCAGAGAACTGTATCCAGTGCCCTCCAGATGTGTACCCAAATCCTGAGAGGAATCACTGCCTCCCGAAGGTTGTGAGCTTCCTGACCTATGAGGAGCCCTTGGGGATGGCTCTGGCTTGTGCTGCCCTGGGTTTCTCTGCTCTCACAGCTGTGGTTCTCGGGGTCTTTGTGAAGCACCAAGACTCTGCCATTGTCAAGGCCAACAACCGCACTCTCAGCTACATCCTGCTCATCTCCCTCACCTTCTGTTTCCTCTGCTCCTTGCTCTTCATTGGCCATCCCAACATGGCCACCTGCATCCTCCAGCAGATTACCTTTGGAGTTGTGTTCACTGTGGCCATCTCCACTGTCCTGGCCAAAACTGTCACTGTGGTCCTGGCTTTCAAGGCCACTGCTCCAGGGAGAAGAACAAGACAGTTTCTGGTGTCTGGAGCACCAAATTTCCTCATCCCCCTGTGTTCTCTGATCCAAATGATGCTCTGTGCATTCTGGCTGGGAACCTCTCCTCCTTTCATTGACACAGATGCATACTCTGAATATGGCCACATCATCCTCATGTGCAACAAGAGCTCAGTCACCACCTTCTACTGTGTCCTGGGATACCTGGGCTCCCTGGCCCTGGGGAGCTTCACTATGGCTTTCCTGGCCAGGAACCTGCCCGACACTTTCAATGAAGCCAAGTTCCTGACCTTCAGCACGCTGCTGTTCTGCAGTGTCTGGGTCACCTTCCTCCCTGTCTACCACAGCACCAAGGGGAAGGCCATGCTGGCCGTGGAGGTCTTCTCCATCTTGGCCTCCAGTGTGGGGCTCCTGGGCTGCATCTTTGCTCCTAAGTGCTACATCATTCTCATAAGACCTGATAAGAACTCATTGAAATGTTTGGAGGACAGAACAAATTCTAGGAGAAATAGATATACTAATTGTTTGTCTCATAAATCTCTAACCAGTTTTAAAATTTGAGACTAAAATATACCCTGGTTTTGAATTTGGATACAGTTTGTCTTTTTCTCAGATATAAAATGTGGATGAAATTACTAGAGCCAGGCATGGTGTGCATGACTGTAATCCCAGTACTAGTCTGAGGCAGGAAGATCACAGGTTTGTGGCAAGCCTCAGCAACTTACAGAGGCACTCCACAACTTAGTGAGATTTTGTATCCAAATCAAAGATAAAATAGGTTTGAGGGGTAATTAGTTGTAGAAATCCTTTGTGTAGAATCCCTAGGAGCACACAAAAAATAAAAACAAAAAATATACAAATACATATGATAGAACTTGACCTTAAAATAAGTACTCAACAGTTAATATTTTAAGTTGTTTCTACCTATCAGACATGCAATGGAAGTCTTTGACCATGCATAATCAATGCATTAGAATACTTTGTTCTTTGAAACTATAACTCCTATAGAAAAAGGAACAATTCAACTGAAAATATTTACTCCTATGTGTACCTAATTACTGTGTATCAAAATAAATTAATTAACACATAATGACATAATTGCAATCTATAATGATGGAATGTTAATCTATAATCATAATGAAATCTCCATTAATGAAATTTAAGAAATCTGAGAGCGTACATACTATAACAACATAATTAGATTCTGTTAATGTAGGTGTACCCTGAGTCTACATTTTTAGGGTATTCATTGTTTTTGAACAACCGTGAACATGGATAGCATATGAGAGTGAATAATTTTACCATTTAGCTACTGCATTCAGCTGGAAGTTCAACACCATCTCAAAAACAACTAACCCATTTAGATCCAACTATATAGAGGGTAATTTTAATCATAATTGTGCAGAAAATGACTTAAACATAAGCAGTCCAGAGGTGATGCAGAAAGTCAGAGAACTGTCAGGAACACAAATTCCTCTGGGATATTTTTGTTGTTGCATTGTAATTTTTTCATAAAAACTAAAAATTAAAAAGCTCTGCATGCCCCAGACTTTGAGGCCACTTTCCACCCATGCATGGGTGTTTTGAATGAAAGGCACCTTATAAAACAGTGAGAAGACCCAGGTAGTTCTCCTCAGTGCAAAGGGACTTCTCCCAAAGGCTTATGGCCAGCACAGAGGAGTAGACTCCAGCATGCTGCAGCAGATTTTGGCAAAAAATGTTGATACTGTGCACACACAACTTGAATAAGAAATTAAAATAAATAAGTAGGGGAGAATGTGCATTGTGAAGGAAGCTAACAATTATTTTCATTCTAGAATAGAAAGGGGGAGAAGAAATCCATACATTGCACACACTCTGACCAAGACAAAAATCACTAACTTAAAAAGTGTGTACTAGAAAGATGATTTATTTTCTCTTATGATATACCCAAAGCATTCAGGAGCAATTTACTTTGAACTTCACCATATCATTACCAGTAAGTAATAATAAAAAGGAAGATGTGCAACATCTTGAGGTTTTTAAAGGGCACGTGATTAAAAAAGGCATTTTGGCATATGCCTGACATCCTACTACTTGGCAGTCTGAGACAGGAGGATCGCAGTTTCAAGACAAATCTCAGAAATTTAGCAAGGATGACAGCAACATAGTGAGACACTCTTTCAACACAGAAAACAAAACGGCTGTGTGTGTAGCTCAGGGGGCGAATGTGCCCAGGTTCAATCTGTTTTATCACAGGGAAATAAAAGCACATTATAATAAATACATTGCATTACAATTGTGGAATGTAACATATGGTTTATTTTGGACAACTAGTAGAAATTAATGTTTAGATGAGTACAAAGATTGGACAGTAATGAGCAAGGGGATCAGCTACAGAGGAGACATTGGTCAAGGTCATTCCAAACACCATTATACTGCTATAATACAGCCCTCAATTAATGAGAACCCAGAAGTTTAGACTTTGTGTCATTCCTCTGCCATGAATCATAGGACAGGTTGGGAAAGAGTTGGTGTTGAAAAGAACTGAAGTTAGAATCCTACAATGATTCATAAATACCCATATGATTACCAACACAATTCACCACAGCCAAATTATGGAACCAAGTTAAGTGTCCATCAACAGATGAATGGGTAGATATAATTGGAATACACACACAGTGGAATTTATTCAGCCATAAAGAGGAATAGTTGTTTCATTTTCAGGAAAATGGATAAAACTAGGCAACATTGGTGTTTTGCCTAATGCACAATTACACTCATTTAATACTTGGGAAGCACAAATATAACATTATGGTTACATAGTATTATATGCTCACCTTTGAAATGAAATTGAGAATCCAGGGATAATAAGATAACCATAGAAAACAGAGACACTACAAAACACAGGAAATTATCTTTATAGAACCTCACTGTAAACCTATAAAATAATTTTTAATTATAACCAACTTTAACACACATGCAACATGGTTTTCTTAAGATCCATCTACCACAAACATTCTGAGACATACTCAAACCTTCTGCAGCTTGCTTTTAAACTTCTGATTTTACCCTAGTCTTTCTCTTCTCATTTGGGACAATCTTTAGGTAACCTTTACTTTGTCATAAAACATCCTTTCTAGTCAGTAAAATACTCTCTTTTTTCATCCTTTCTTAGCCAACCCTCTCATATTCATGTACTTTTTAAAAAATCTGTCTCTCATTTCTACATACTGGTTCATTTATGACTTATTGCCTTTCTTATCTTTATATCTTCAGACAATTTTATTAACTTTTTAACAAAATAAGAAACACATTAAAATTACCTTCCAAGATTTACAGTAGCCTACAGTTTAAAAAGCTAGTTTTTCTTCTTGGATGTTTATGTTTTAGTAAGACTGACTAAAGTATTAAGCAAACTTAACATAAAAATTATCATTGTAAGCTGGGTGTGGTGGCGCATGCTTGTAATCCCAGCATTCAGGAGGCTGAGACCAGAGGATCCGGGTTCACGGCAAGCCTCAGCTACCTAGTGAGGCACTCCACATCTTAGTGAGACTCGAATTCAAAATAAAGAATAAAAAATAGGGCTGAGGGTATAGCTCGGAGGTAGAATGCCCCTGAGTTCAATCCCCTGGAGCAAGCCAGCTGCTGCCTCAGTTTCCTCATTCTGCAGTCCGCACTGGAAGCTTAAACAGAAAAGACAGACAGACACACACACACACCTTGCAAGGGGAACAAATGTTCAACTTTATTGAGCAACCTTTGTGATATAAATACTGAGGGCCAACCTTGAGTACCCCCATAGACCCCAAAACCCAGATGACACAGCATCAAGCAGGTTTCGGAGAAGCATTCTATGTAAATGGCATGGTTCCGGAGAAGCATTAGTTAATCACATCCTTTGTGGAAAACAAAGGCATGGGTGTGGGTCAAAAACCTTGAAGCACTTGAGTTTAAGGAATTTACAAATTTACTTATCCTCTGGGTGGGGCAACAGCTGCTTACAAACTGGCTGAATTTTAACTGCCCAAAGTAGCTATCTAGCTCCTCATGTCTTTAAGCTTATTTTATATAAATCTTTTTGCTTCCCACAAATCCTCTCTTTTTCTTTTTTAAAGAATCCTCTGTCTTAGGTCAAGGAACACTCCAGC
>PVLC010019925.1:0-29971 GCA_004027655.1 Graphiurus murinus | reverse complement strand
CACTTTCTCTTTCAGGATGCTCATCTCTTCTCAGCTATAAAAATTCTTTATATTAAGCATATTGGTCATGAATATTGAACCATTTTGTCTGTTTTTAAGGCATTTGTGATTATCATTCTTTAAAGAGCAAGAGTAAGCCGGGCGTGGTGGCGCACGCTTGTAATCCCAGCATTCGGGAGGCTGAGACCAGAGGATCCGGGTTCACGGCCAGCCTCAGCTACCTAGTGAGGCACTCCGCAACTTAGTGAGACTCGGTTTCAAAATAAAGAATAAAAAATAGGGCTGGGAGTATAGCTCGGAGGTAGAATGCCTCTGAGTTCAATCCCCAGTACCGCAAAAAAAATAAAAAATAAAAAATAAAAAAAAATAAAGAGCAAGAGTAATGCCCATTACCTGGTTGTTTTGAAGAAAGAAGAAATGCTATTTTAAGTAAAGTAGCCCCTTAGTCACTAAAATATTTTTAATTGAAGTATTTGGGACAAAAGTCAAAAGTATCTCCAAAATTGATAATCTATGTAGGTCCCTTTAAAAACAATGTATACTGCACACAGAGTAGCTGCTCTTGATGTCTCAGCCACGCTGTAAGCAATAGCAATCTTCTGTGTTACAGTGATACCCTCGGCAGCTGTTGAGCTAAGTGAGGCTTTTGTTCCTGTGCCATGTGTCCCCAGACTGCTTTTTAAGTAAGATCTGTGGCTCGTTTTCCTCCATCCTGTCAGGCTCTGTGTTGTACTGTTGCCACAGCATCCCTACCTTGCTCTACTGTAGCCCATCTTCATCGGCAATGGGATTGATTACCAGCTAACAGTGCTTGTTTAATGTGTCTGTAAACTGAAAGCAAGTAAGCCCTAAGCAAAGACTTAAGGCACCCCAGTAAGACAGTGTGGGAACTTCAGCAGGCCAAAGCATTAATCATTTCCTGAGGTTTGTATTTTGTATAGTTGGGGTTGTAAAATACGTGACTTCTAGGTGTGCAAGGATAGGAATAAGACATTTTGAAAGGTAGACAGAAAAATCAGCAACTACTCAAAGGTCTAGTTGCAAAATAAACCCATAACCCAGGGCTAGAGATGTGGCTCAGTATTGGGGAACTAGCCTAGTATGTGCAAGGCCCTCCTGGCTTTGATCCCCACCAGAGTAAGCAAGGGAGGGAGAAATGAATGGAGGGTGAGAGGAAAGACACAGACGAACAGAATCAGTGTTTAATCTAGTGATGGCCAGCTGGGGTGGGGTGGGGTGCAATGGATTGGGTTTTATGGATACGGCAGCATCACTAGTCTAGACATAAAAATCTGACTTGTAGGCCTGCATCTGCTAGGGACCATTTTCTACATGATACCCAAGCCATCTGATGCTTAGTTTTTTCATCTGTGAGATGGAGCTAAGACTGAGTGGCCTGTGTGTTTTATAAGAGATAGAATCAGATGGCCCCATGTGAAGAGTCCCTGGCCCTAAAGACCATCAGAGGGCTATAGGATGATGGAGGATAATTACTGCTACTGTTGTTCACAGTCACACCCGTCGGCTGTCGCCTACCTCCTTAACTGTCATGCTTTCTGCACAAGACTCCGTCTAGCTCCAGCACATGTGTGTATCTTTAGCTTACGTCCTTGCTGCCCTTCCAGAACCTAATTTCATCCTTGTAGGTTTTTCCAAAGCAGGATTTGCACAAGTGGTGTGTTTTCTTAAATATTTATTTTGCAGGCCATTTACTCGGTGAGGCTATTTTTACAGTGAGTAAGGAGCAAGGCTAAAAATAACTTAGCTTGTAACCAGACCGGTTCTGCATTTGACATTTACGTGGAATTCATTTGCATCTCATTTGTTCGCCTTTCTGTTTAACAGGTAGAATGTAAGAAAGCTCAGCCAAAAGAAGTCATGTTCCCACCTGGGACAAGAGGCCGGGCCCGGGGACTGCCTTACACCATGGATGCGTTCATGCTTGGCATGGGGATGCTGGGTGAGTCAGAGAGGTGGCAGGGGTCACAGCGGGTGGGTAGCGGGGGGGCTGTGGAGGTCCATACACCCAAATGGGTGATCCACCCAGTTAAACAAACTGTCCAAGCCTCAGTTTCCTCAGTTATAAATGAGGATGATCATTCCCTCTTCAGAGACAGTTGTGATGATTACATGACAATATATACATCATCTTGCCCTGAGCCTGGCTTATGAGATACTTGATACTATTTTCTCCACCCATTCCTCAAAAGGAGGACAGGTCTTTCCCTCTATCTCAGCCCTCTTGGCCAACTGAGAGTTCTTAAGACCTAAGGGCCCCTGGTGGGCTTAACTTGTGTGGGCTTATGCTTTTTCTAAAAGTTGGGGGGGGGGGTGCAGAGTGGTGAGGGTGGACGATAATCCTGTCTATTTAAATGATTAACATTTTCCTCTTGGGATATCAAAATTTGCATTTAAATGGATGTTTTAAATAGCCTGTTTTACTCTTTATTTGCAAGAAAAAAAAATGATGAAAGACAAAGTGTGTTTGTTCTGACTAAAAATGATCTCTCCTGGCTTTTAGAGAAATTGAGTTGCATATTATGCCCCTTTCCTTAAAGGTATCTCTGTCCGTCCTGTGTAGATAATTGAAAATCTCACTGCTTAAATGGCATGAAAGATGGAGAAAGCTGGGGCATGCGTAATGGTGTGGGTCGCAACAATAATTAGAAATTTCAAGGCGAGAGAACGGTATTTTAGTGCAAGTTATTGTGTGTCAGGAAAATACTAATTAAATGGGATAAATGGTAGTTAATGGTAAAATTCCATTCAGGCACATGAGCTGTCTAGTTTTAATGGGTTTTCATTTGGTTTGGCTAAGAGTCCCTCTTCTATATTGTTTGATAAGCTCTATTTTCAGATTTGCTGCTCTTTAAATCATTCCTGGCTTAGTTTTAAATTCATAAAACTTTTCCTGATCTTACAAAGAAGTGTATCTTGTCTGAGAAAATAACAAGGACAGGTAGAGCTATTTTGAGGAACTTAAAAATGGAGAGGGATACCATTGAGAATATTAAAAATGGCCAAGAGTTCATTTTTCTCAAATTAATTTCTTAGGTTTAATAGAGTTTCCAAGAAAAAAAAAAGTCCTATTATAAGTCTTTAAAAATTGATGATTCTAAAACTTACTTAGAAAAAGAGACACATGAGAATACATAAGAAATATATTTTAAAACAGAAATGAGAAAACACTGGTGTTTAGCCAAATACCAGAATATAACACAAAGCTACAATAATTAAAACAATATGGCATGGCACCAAGAACTTCCAGGTTGGCCCAAGTAGCCCATCCAAAAGCACCTGCAGAGATGATAGTGACAGAACAGCATCCCTGGGCTTCTGCACATACCATATGGGTGTCTTCAGCTTGCTCACAGTGGCTGTATGACCAGTGCCACATGATTACTCGCCTGCCCCAACTCTCCCCTGTTCACTGGTTAAAAACATCATCACAGCTAAGAGCCCCTTTGTTCTTGAATCATCCCACCAGCTCCACCACCTGCACCTCACTGCTTTGGCTTTTCCCTTTTGCCTGACTGAACTCTGGTTGAGGCTGCTACCTGTAGACCCCTCAAGCCCTACCCAGCCACCCTGGGTCAAGAGGTGCTTCTCTCCCAACCAAGCAGAGAGCACTGTGTGTGGAATTGATGGTGTAAGCCCCAGCCAAAGGAGAGCTCCACCCAGAGAGGCTGTGTGGTCCAGGGAAAGAGCTCAGGACTTTGGAAGCAGGAGACCTGGACTCTTCTCCCTGTCTACTGTGTGACTTGGGGCAAGTGGCTTGGCCTTTCTCTTCTTCATTTCCCCCCATCCATGAGACAATAATCTCACTTTATGAGGATCGATGAAACTTGCTTGGCAAATGCTATATTTAATCAAATCCTAGATGCCACAGCTAGTGAATTACTCCTTCATGTACCATTCAGGAAGGAAAATATGCTGATAATTAAACCATATGATGCTTTATCATCACATTGACTGTGAGATAGATAGATACCACTTACAGAGATGTTAAAATGTGAGGAAGGAGGGAAACGTGTCTTCAAATCACCAAGATATAGTAGTATGTATTCAAACTGGGAGCTGTTATTAATAAGGTACTGGGGAGTCTTGGGCAAATTATTACCCAGGTAGGGTCTAGGGACATATAGCTCAGAGTCAGAGCCCATGCCTGGCATATGCAAGGCCGTGGATTTGATTGCCAGCAAAACACACACACACACACACACACACACACACACACACACACATTACCCAAGCAGGTGTCTGACATACTACCCTCTTAGAGTCCCTTACTGTCTGCAGTCAAGAACTTAGCAAGACCTGCAGATATTACTTGTCACTTGTGCATTGCAACTGTAGCCTCTTCCTCCAGTCCCAGCTCAAGGAGCTTGATCATCCTTGAATTGCCATCTTCTGACAAAGATCCACATGCTGGACTGAAGGCTGTGTCAGCCATGATGAGGCCATCCATGTGCCTGCCTAGCAAGGTCTCCTACGAGGTCCCAGAATGTGCCCCCAGCAAGGAATCAGCTCAGCCAGAGGTCCAGGGAGAAGGGATAAATCAAGCATAGCATCCAGGGAAGGAACTCCCAGTCAGGTTTGCTGTCTCATCTCATCCAGGCAGGTGGTTCCCGCCAAGCCTCTGGGACACACTCGCATACACTCTCAGCACATGGGCCTCTGGGCTCGCTAGGCCAGAATATTGCTACCTACTACACTACAACCAAAGCCCTTGACTCCATCATGAAGACTATTTCTCTTTTCGCTTCTACCCTCTAAAGCGATGGTGTGACATCAGGCACAGTCTAATCCCTTGGTAAGATGTTGATGTATCCCCATCCATCCCATGGCTCACCACCTCCCTGGTACACTGTGTTTGCGTGCCAGTCCTGGAGCCAGTGCTGTTGCCACTCACAACAATTTGGATGATGGACTTGGCTCTCCCAAAAAAATCAGTTAAGGGTCCGGGCATGGTGGCATACGCTTGTAATCCCAGTACTTGGGAGACTGAGACAGGAGGATTGCAGGTTTGTAGCCAGCTTCAGCAACTTATGAGGCCTTCTGCAACTTAGTGAGAACCTGTTTCAAAATAAAGAATAAAAATAGGGCTTGGGGAGGTAGAATGCCCCTGGGTTCAATCCCCAGTACCACAAAAAAAAAAAAATCAGTTAAGGGTACAGTGATGTACACCTGTAATCCCAGTAGTTGGGAGGCTGGGAGAGGAGGATTATAAGTTGGAGGCCAGCCTTAGCAACTTAGCAAAATCATGTTTCAAAAGAAAGTAAAAGGGCTAAGGGTGTAGCTGGAGGTAGAATGCCCCTGGGTTCGATCTCTAGTACTAAAATAAAGAAGTAAATAAATAATTGATTAATGGATGGAATGAGATGAGGTTTCAGGAACTTAAACTTTTATTTAGAAAGAACAGAAAAACATGTAGCACTTCTAGGGATATTTTAGAAGTGAGACTATGAGCCATCATTAAAACATTAAAATTTAACAAATATTTTTTGAGTACCTACTAAGGGCCAAGCACCATCCTAGACTGAGGGTGCAGCAGAGAGCAAAGCCTCTGATCCCAGGGAGCTGACACCCTGGTGAGGAGTCTGAGACCTCTGACGTCCTGGTCTGCAAAGGACTTGGACTCTGTGGAACTGATTGTTAAATGTCCCTCAAGATTTTCTCTGTACTACAGGAGGTCTCATGAAAAGGTGGCTGGTGAGTACGTAGTTGCACAGTTATTCTTTCTTGATCTCTCTTACTATGGTTGCACACACCCTTTAAGAAGACCTATACCTGTGTTGGTTTTAGCTTTCATAGCCTTTGTTACAAATATAGAATAATCCGCCCAACGGGAATTCCTTAAAACCAATGTAGGCAAGAAAAGAGGGGAGACACCCTTGGGTCCTATCTCCCACCTCTGAACCAGACAGAACCCGAAGCAGCTACGTGTGTCATAGAGGTGTTTCTGCAGCCCTCGATGCCACTACCCTGCAACAGCCAGAGGCCCCAGGTTATCCAGCCCGATGCAGCCGAATCCCTCTAGTTTTTCTTAATGAAAGTAGACTTAATAAAAGCAAACACTTGATTGTTGATATATTTGATTCCCCTTGGCCTTCTCTGCCCTCAGCCACATAATCCCACTGCCTTTAACTCTCTTGGCCTCGTTGAGCACATGCTATTTATTTAACACGTTGGCAGAGAAGTACACATTACTGAGGCCTTGCAGAAAAGCTTCACCCTGGCAGACCTGGGAATGGAGAGGCACTGTTGACCAGTCAACCACTTTAGCCAAAAGCGTTCCTATGTACATTCATACTGAGAAGCCCCCTTGAAATCCCAGGCCAGTGTTCCCCAACATTAAGCCACTCTGAATTGAAAGCAAAAAATAAATAAGTCATTATTGAGAAGGGCTGGGAATCCATAATCCACTGCATGCACTAGCACATCAGGAGATCAGCTGGAACTTACAGTCACACCTCTGGATTTCTTTGTAATTTTAACTAGGATTCATCTTTCCCAAAAATAGCTGTGTCAGTCATTCCCAAGAGGTCTCCAATTGTAGAGCTGTTTTCTGGTGGACAGAGGACACTCAGAATTCAGTTCTTCCTTGTCTCTCCAGAGCAGAGCAGTCCAGTAGAACTGAGATGGTGAGAATATCTGTATCTATGCTGGCCAACATGGTAGCCACCAGTCTCACACATGCTCTAGCTGCCGAGCACTTGAGCTGTAGCTTGTGCAACCAAGGAATGGATGTTTTCATTTGATATAATTTTTATCAAATTTAAATTGGCTAGCACAGGTCTGGAGGAACCCCTGCAACTTGGAAGGATTCTAGGTGCAAGCATCTTTGTAGGATGATTTTGGGACCTGTCACGTCTTTGCCTAGGAAGCATGCTTGGCGCTTGGTGTTTTGTCTGCTTTGAGACTTCACGGAGCTGGCGCTGCACCCCAGGCAATGCTCCACACATCCTGCAGCAGATATGTCACACTCTGGCGGTTCCTTGGATAAACAGCCCTTGTCGCTTGTCTCTTTCAAGTCAGGGGTCTGATGAGAGCAGTTTTCCATGACTCTGAGTAGCTGAGTAACAGAGCCTGGGAAGGGATGAGTCATGGACTCATCTAGAATGCAAATGTCTCTAGGTTTAGAGCAAAGATCTAGAGCCACAGTCCTGAGACTCTGCCAGCATCCCCATTTGGGGGCCCCTAAAGGAGCCCACTGGCACAGCCAGGTACTCTTGTTGATTACTGAATTTTGCTGCCACAATGGAAAGCTGATCTGCAAGAAAGGTGGTCATCCAGGCAGAAGGCTTGATTTTTTTACTTTAGTGACAAGAGATAATTACTGTGGGATTGATCAGGCGGCCAGAGTACTGGAGCAAATAAATTGTGCAGTGGCCAGTGCGGGAGGGGATCAGCTGCTAATGGAAGTGGTGGCTGGGTCATCCTGCTGTAATGTGGCTCGATGGAGCGTCCACATGGGTCTGCAGTAATGTGCTATTGATATGCAGTCAGCCAATTTCCCCCGTGTGGCTGGGGCTGTGAGCCGCTGGAGCAGAGCTGGGTTGCACAGCAGTAAATGAAGAGGAAAATTGAAGTAATGTTGTATTATAAATTTATAATTTCATCTCCCTGACCTAGAGGATGTTTGGTGATGGGGGTGTGGAGATGAAATCCCCCACTCTGGCAGGTGCTGAATTCTCATCTTCAGGGGATGACTATAATGACCTAGCCAGAAAGAGTGGGATGAGGCCCAAAGTTAGGGTGTACTTGGCCACACTTTTTTTCTTTCCTTTTGGAGACTTCACTTATGCCAGGAAGAAAGCATATATCATGGGATCATACAGGTGGTCTAAGTACAGGGAGGGACTGGCTGGTTGGCCCCCCACCCTTCCCCCATGCCAAGGGAAAGTGGCTCATAGGCTTATTCTTTTGCTGACAGATTAACACTAAAACATTTAAGACCCCTAGCTCTGAAGTTAGAAGCAAAAGAGCCATTTTTCATTAGCAAAGCCCCTCAGCCACAGTGACTTGGCTGTTTGCATATAATCCGTTTATCAATATTGTTGGAATAATGGTATAAGAAACCTAGTGCTGAAAGATCTAATTTGATAGCAGGTGATTAATTTGGAGGAGAATTAAGCTGCCCAGCCATGAAATAAATACCAAGGAAGACGCCAGCATGCATGTGTTCATTTTAGGCATCTGAGCTCTGGCCACGGCCCCTTTTTCCCCATCAGGATCTGACTAGAGTCCCCCTGGGCTCCTGCTCCTCGGAGAGCAGTCAACACAAAGCCACTGGGTCATTCTGTCTCACCTGGGCAGCCTTCTGCCAATGAGATGCCAGGTACTGGGAAATAAGCACTTGGGGAAGGAGCGGGTGGCAGGTCCTGTTGGAGCAGAGACGGTTCAGTGGGCCAGTGAGGTCGATGTGACTGCAAATTGGAAAGGCTCTGGCTGCAGCAAGGCAAAGGAGCCACAGCTGGTCTCAGTTGATAATTTGGACATCAGTGCCACAAGAGACCTGCAAGGCTTTCTACATGTGGCAAGACTCAAGCTCTAAGAGAAAAGAGAAGACCAGGTCCCTGTCTTAGGCCAGGAAGGGATAAGAAAACTGCATAGACTGGGCAGCTCGTGAACAGCAAACATTTTTTACTCACAGTCTGGCCAAGGCACTGGCAGATTCCGTATCTGTCAAGGGCCCGTTCCTCACAGACGACACTTCTCGCTGTCCTCACCCGTTGGTGGGGAGCATCTCTGGGTGTCCTTTAAAAGGACACTAATCCTACTCATGAGGACTCAGCTTTCATGGCCCGATCACTTCCCACAGGCCCTTATATCCTAATACCATCACATTTAAGGGGTTAGGACTTCAATATGAATCAGGAGGTGGGGGTGGGGGGCAGCATTCAGACCATTGTAATCCCCAAGGGCATGATCTGGGCTGGAGGCAGGAATGAATCCATCTCCTGACTTCTATACCGTGAGCGTCTGTTCTGCAGCAGATGGCAGGTCCACTGTCACAGGCAGAAGCCACAACATCCATAGGAAGGGAGGGACGATAGGTCCTGTCGCTGGACCTCTGAGTCACAGAAGCTCTGAACGGGCAGCAGGAGGACCAGCAAAGTCTGGCATATGATGACGGAGTAAAGCAAGATGGAACTTGGTAAATGAGCCTTTTCCTGTAGCCCTGGCTTGCAGGGTTGTTAAGCACTTGGTCTGATGTGTGCAAATCCACAGAGGAGATGGATGTTCAGCCCTCAGAGCCCATGTTGAGGGGTGTTGTTTAGGGGTCATAAAAGAAGTGGTCACCACTGGAGAGCCTAGAGACCCCTAAATCCACCCATCCAAGTGACTGCACCAGCGCTTTAGTGGCAAACAGCCAAAATTACTCTGGCTACTGTAAGCAGCAAAGGAGATTGTTGGAAGGAGAGTGAGCAGAGCTCAGAAAGGACAAAAGGGCGGGAGGACAGGACTAAGAAGATAGACAGGAATGGGGAAGCAGGGTAGTCAGAGCCTTAGCCCCAGATGATGATTCAACCCAAGAATGACCACTCTTTCCACCTCTGGGTGCTGGATCATGCTGCCACACCAGAGGAAATTCAGAGTCACCTCCACCTCCCCACCAGCTCCAGAGGCAGATCCCAGGGAAAGATTCTCGAGGCCAAGCCTGGGTTCACCCGTTCCAAGTGCTGAGCTGGAGGGAGGCAGGGCTCTGTCCCAGAGCCAACAGGGAGGGGGCTCAGGTACCAGACCACCTGAAAACAACCAAAGCAAAAGCCGTGGAGAGAGGTGGTGTTTAAGAGCATGAACATCCTAAGCTCTCTATACACAGTGCAGGGAGTCAGAATGAGCCTCTTGGGGAGACAGAAGGTAGCTATGGATCTCCTGTGGCCACTGAAATTCCAGTCCAAGGAGACTGCACTGGCCTTCATTACAGCCACGATCAAGAGATAGGCATGTGAAGCGTGAAGCGATACCTCACTAGGGAGTTAGTAACAGATTGGAGAAAGTCCCACCTGTACCAGGGCTCACCTGTACCAGGGCTCGCCAGGAGGGGTTTCTGTGTACCCCATGTCCAGCCCAGCAGCAGTTCCCCCCAAGCACCTGCAGGTAACCATCACTTTAGGTCATTGGCTGAGAAAGTTTCTAGAAATGTGATTACTGTGAAATGCTCATGAAGACTCGTGGCCTGAGGCTTCTGAGCATGGGTTATGTTTGGTGGCACACACACACATTTTTTTTTTTTTTTGCGGTACTGGGGATTGAACTCAGGGGCATTCTACCTCCGAGCTACACCCCCAGCCCTATTTTTTATTCTTTATTTTGAAACCGAGTCTCACTAAGTTGCGGAGTGCCTCACTAGGTAGCTGAGGCTGGCCGCGAACCTGGATCCTCCGGTCTCAGCCTCCCGAATGCTGGGATTACAAGCATGCACCACCACGCCCGGCTCACACACACATTTTAACAGAGCTGGGCCACTGCCTTCCCCAGGCCATGGCTCTTAGGCCCAGTGTTCCTCAGAAGCACAGGCTCAGCCCTGAGTTTGGCCACTAAACTGCAACCCCTGAGTACCCTATGCCCTGCCTGGTGTTGGCCCTGTTGTCCACCACCCTGGGAGGAGGCATTACAAGGACTTTAATCTCCTACTGTCAACAGTTTTAAAGTAAAGTACATTGAGGGTAAGCTCTCCAAATGTCAGAGCCAAGCGCAAGCCCTGTGTTTGGTGCTAATGCATGACATTTACTCTGCAAGTTCGAGAAAGTGCATGAGCTTTTGGAGGTCTGGCTGCCCAAATATGGGTTAATTATGGGCAGGCTGACAGCAGCACCCCCAGCCATGGGAGCGAGGTGGCCAGGCCCTGGGCAAAGACCCTCCCCAGAGACAAATCATTCTATGAAAGAAAATAACTCAGGCTGTTCTTTATCACCTTCCTCCCTGGAATTCCACACCAGGTCTGAAGCAGCCAACTAATAACTCTCTTTCTTCTTGTCTTCAAGGCTACCCCAATTTTGTGGCAACCTATGGCCGAGGCTACCCCGGATTCGCTCCTAGCTATGGCTATCAGTTCCCAGGTGAGTGGCTTGGACTCCCGGGGCTTTGGCAACTTGGGAGGTGGGCTGTGTTTGGGAGGATGGAGAGGACCCCAAAAAAGAGAACACAGCTTGTACACACCTCCATTTAAGAAATGATCTGCATGTGCTGACTGCCGAGTCCATTTCAGTCCAATGTCAGGATGCAGCTCGGAGTCTCTGATTGACTGGAGAGTCTCACTGGTGCTGGGTACTGGAGAGTAGCAGCTTTAACTGGAAGGGAAGAGAAGGGAGGCTGGGGCCCCTCTGTTCCCCTCTTTTTCTGAAGCCTGTTCCAAGTTTCTTCTCGCTGAGTTCTGGTCACTAGGCCCAGGGCTCTCTTCCACCCTCACAGCCCTGTTGCCACCTCCTCAGTCCCTGCATCCGTGTTCCTGATGTCTGCCTCCCCCACCTGCCTGCCTGCACCGCTGTCGCCCTGGCCACTATGGCTCGGGTGCTTTCTGATGCATGTTGGTGTTGTACTTCAGGGGCTGGACTCACAGTCCATCCTGGGCAGGGCTGTGTGGATCCTCTGTTCCCTCTATGTGGGCATGGGAAACTTGAGGCAGAGTGCACAGTGGTCCCCGCACATGATCCTGGGCCACTCTGTCCCCATGGTGGCTGGCAGGCCTGGGACCCCAGCCAGGGTCTGATGGGCACTGTGTTGTCCCTGCAGAGGCTAGTCCGGGTGACAGGTCAGCCAAGGCCTGTAGAGAAGGTGTTAGGAGTGGGTTCTCTGCTGGTGGGGAGGCTCCACACCGGAGCTGGGCATCCAGGGGAGCAGCAGGGTCTGAGAGGAGGATGGTGCAAAGCGCACAGAGATGTGGCCTGGAGGGGCAGCTCTTAAGCCGACAGACAGGAGGCACAGTGAGGCTTGGAACACCATCAGCCTCAGCCCAAGGTTTGGAGTGGAGGACAGTAGGCATTCGGGATATTTAGAGCCATGCCCTGTGGCTCCCTCAGCCAGCAGTGGAAGCCCAGGCACTTGTCCCGACCCTGACACCAAGCTGTGGCAGGTCCCCCTACTCCTCTGGGCTTCACTTCACTCATCTGTAAACAGGGGTTCTTGGGATCTTCGGGGTCTGGGCACTTCTATGGCTCTGTGAGTCAGAGGGGAGCAGGAAGACAGGTCATGGGGTGTGAGTGAGGTGGCTCCCCCTGCAGCGTCTCCTAGGGCCAAGGCAGTTTCCACATCTGGGAGGGACCCTTAGCAAAGATCCTTGGCCTACCCCGAGGACGCCCTCCCCTGTAGCAGAGAGCTGCTTCCCGGGGGCCAGGGGCTCTGCGCCTGAAGGGGCCATCCCCGGAGGCACTGCCAGGGGAGGAGCTGCACTGTGTCAGGTTTTCCCTCTGCAGATGGAGACCTGAGGCACAAGAGAGGCAGAAAAACCGTGCCCCAGGGACCACTGCAAAGCAAGCGGCAAGGCCAGGATTTGAAGCCAGGCTGTCCCAGTCCTAACTTCCACATTCTACCATCTCCCTAGTGTCCATTTGTCCAGCACAATAACACTAGAGACTAAAATTGAGATTTGAATTAATTAAAATTGAGTAAAAAGAAAAAAAGTTCCTCGGTCACACTGGGCACATTTCACCTACTCAGTAGCCACGTGTAGTTAGTGACTCCTTTGGTGCAGAAAGGAAAACATTTCCTTTGCTGTGGGAAGTTCTGTTGGATGGTACCGTTCCAGAATTTAAGAAGGAGGTTCATTACGGTGTGGGTATATGGTCTACACACAAACAGGCTGTGTGTGGCCAGGCGTGGTGGCACACGCTTGTAATCCCAGCATTTGGGAGACTGAGACCGGAGGATCCGGGTTCATGGCCAGCCTTAGCTACCTAGTGAGGTCCTCCGCAACTTAGTGAGACCCTGTTTCAAAATAAAGAATAAAAAATAGGGCTGGGGGTGTAGCTCAGAGGTAGAATGCCCCTGAGTTCAATCCCCAGTACCACACACACACACACACACACACAAACAGGCTGTGTGTGCCACCCCTCCCCAGAGGGACCTGTGGGTCACCACCCCATTCCCTAGTCCTTACCAGCAAGACACACACAAGCTCACTCATCTCGGCTCCCTCAGAGCATGGTGCCGATCTGCCTTCATTCGTAGCCAGGTTGCCATTGACCCTTTGGTGGGGTGCTGGTCCACAAACTGGGATTTGCTACCATTTCTGGAGAGAGGACAGTCCTAGCCTGGGCCACCCCAGCTGCTGTCAGTGCCCACTGAACCTAGGAGTACTTAATGTGAAATCATTTGGGGGACAACAAAGTAGACAAAGCCCCCATCTCATCTAAGAGCCTGCCCTAGGGACCTCATGAGCCAGCTCAGGAAACATCTTGTAGAGCTCTCTCTGTGACTTGAGTCCCTGGGTCTGCCCCAGTCAGGCAGGCATGCAAGAGTGACCAAACTGAGGCAGGGCAGAATGCGATGGGCTTCCCTGGAGCTGGACTTCCCAGAAAGCCAGGGCTTCAGGAACCAGGCGGGGCTCGGAGGTGAGTGGAGTGATTATACCGAGATTATGCTGATTGTCACTGGCTCCCGCCCCTGCATCTTAGCCAGGTCTGAATGGGGGCAGAAATAAGGCGTTAAAGAAGACAGACAGTGGCTCCCTGTGCTGCCTGGGTGAGCCATTTGGTTCTCTCCAGCCGTCAGACTTTCCATTTCCCCATCCTTCCCATTCACACCCTGGAAGCCTCTTGCATTTCTCAACTCAACAGCCAGAAAGGGGGCCCAAGAGTGAGCACCCACTCTCAGGGTGAGGCTGTGGATGGCCTTGGCCAGAAGCAGCAGCATGATGGCTGGACCAAGTCACACCTCTCTTGGCGAAGAGCCAGGCTGGTTTACGAGATAGAAATGGTTCTGCTCCTGACCCCTCTTTCCACACAGAGGAGCTGCCCCTGGGGAGCACCCTGTGTGTCCCACAGGCCTCCCTAGAACCCACTGTCCTGGACACGAGCTCAGAGCGGACTCACACCCTCTTGAACCAAAATGACCCCTCCTGCAGCTGTCACTGGGCGGCTGCTGAGGCAGGAAAGCTCTGGGATATTCTCACATTCCCCTCTTGCCTCTGGCCCCAGGAGTGTTTCTAGTGGATCTGGCTGAAGTGACAGAGTGCATATTGGGGACCAGAGCTGGGGCCACCCAGCACCTGCCCCTCCTCACCCGTCCGGTTGATTCTGCTGGCCTGTCCCTACACCCTGGGGACCCTGCAACCTCGTGACATCCACACAGCTGTCCTCTGGTCTCCTCCGTGTCCTCACCATGTATCCACTTCCTATTTCCAGTCCCCCCATGCTGTGTGCAGATGCCGTACCCTAGCCCTGTTCATCCTAGCGGGCCCACTGAGGTAGCTGAAAGGACACTAGGTCCTGGGGCGGCCAGCCTTCTCCATACTGTCTGCTTTCACTCACTTGCAAGGAGCCCAGGTCCCCTTTCAGGAAGATGCAGTCTTATCCCTTTACAAAGCAATCCTCATTCACACCTGCATCTGCCCAGTCTGTGAACACCCCTCTTTCTGGTTGGGGGTCCAGATATCACCCCTTGCAGCGAATCCCGGGCCACTCCGTTGGGGTTAAGCGGTGCCCACCTTCAGCAATCTGTTATAACAAGTAGGCTGTTCTGAGACAGGGGCCAGATGCTGTTGGTAATTATTCCAGTGGAGAGTAGTTCTTTTCTAGAGAGGCTGGGTGGTGACCACCATTCCCCTTCCTATGCCAGGTGCCTGCCCGGCCCTGCATCAAGATCAGGATTCAGTCTAGAATTGTGAGTGCAATCGTGGTCCCCCTCCCCCGCGCCTCCCACTTCCTCTCATCTTGCCCCTCTGGGCTTCTCACTTCAATTTAATCTGTTAATTTCTGTTCTTATTTCACTTTGCAGACTATTTGCCGATTTCACAAGACATAATATTTATCAACTAGCTCTTAAGAGAGGCGTAGCAAAATTGGGGTTTGCCACCATTTCTAGAGAGAGGAGACCATTCCGACCTGGGCCACCCCAGCTGCTGCCGGTGCCCACTGAGACTCTGTCTTAGCTGCCTGTTTGAATGAATGTTCTTTTTCTTGTTTTTAGTTCTTGGGAAAGACCTCATTGTTTTACTCAATTAAAAAAAAATTATTCAACCATCCCCTCCTATTTGGCCTCCGGATGCCAGTCCCCAGAATGTAATGGGCCCGGGGGAACTTCTCACAGACTTAGTAGTGACTCCTCAGGAGAAGGTATCAATTTTTTAAAATAATGATTAAGCAGGCATTTGGGGGCATTCAGAGGGTGAGCTCTTCATTGCTGGTAGCTCAGAGGAGTTGTGGCTCTGTGACTTGGAGGACCCATGTCCTCAGGTGGACAGTAGCAATAATGAACACACACAGACCCTCCTGTAAAAATGCAAAAAACATAATCTGGAAGAGCAACCATACAAATGGTTAATCTGTTTGTTGTCTAGGGCCATCTCTCCGTGGCTATTGCTATAAATAGTCTTTGAGAAGGGACAGTAGAGTCACCTGGCCCTACCACATGTTGGACACATGAGCACCATTTACAGCAGGCCCCTCTCTCCCCAGCTTCCCCAGCCTCGCTCGCAGCCCGTGCTGGCCTTGCCTTCCCTGGTGGCACCACTGGGCTAGGGAGGGACGGGGCACTGAGGACCCGCATCTCAGGGCTGGCGTCACCCCCAGAAGGATCTCTTCCCATGATCCTGACCCCTCCACTTCCTTCTTTGGAATACTCCGCTCTCTTGGATTAATGGCATACAGCTCAACGGGACCCCTAAGTGCCACCCCTTGTCTCTGTTCATAGTTTGTGAGAAGTGACCCACGTGTTTCCCCTTGGTGCATCTGATGTGAGCGAATCCATGCATTTGATGTCAGTGTCCCTAAGACCCAACATGTGCCGTCTGGCTCATCTCATTAAAGATGCTTGATGTAATAATTGGTTAGTTTCCTTTTATTTTCCAGCAGGCTTTTTTTAAATGAGTTTTTGTTTGCTTGGTTTTTGGGGGGTTTTTTTCCCCAAAAAAATTTTCTATAGCTTTCCTCCTTATTTTGGTTTGCTGTGAATTGGTTTGCTTCATTCGCTGAACTGTCCTCATCCACTTGCTTCCCAAACATTTCAGCCATTGTGAGCTTCCTTCATCTCTGTAAATGGTTCATCTGTGCTGCTCCCTAATGACGTTTTATTTTTTTCCCCTGTAAGCAACTGAGGTAGAAAAATAAATTGTTTACCACGGACATGCTGTGTGCTGCCGTCTCTTAGCCTGACAGTGTCCTGTTCTCGCTCCGGGGGAGGTGAATGCACTGAATAACCAGTGCCAGAGACAGCCTGGTGCAGCTTCTAAAAGCATGCCGACCCCCCTCCTCATTGCCGCCCGATCCCACCGCTCCTAGCCCTCCCGCGTCCTCCAGAGCCAGGCTCGCTGGCTCGAGGTCAACTGTCCTTGAGCAGAGCATCTGCATGCACCAGCTGCACAGCCCCACCCATGCCCCTTCCTCTGCCATGCCTCCTCCCCCCAAGTGAAAATGCCACTGGAACATCTGGAGCCCCTCACATCTGTGTGTCAGGCGTGTGAAGCTCATGCATGTGCTTGTGCACCAGGGCCTACATGTGTTGCTCACTTCCCTGACTATAACAGTGCAGGTTGGTGGAGACGCCTGGGGAGCCCCAGAAATATCGCCGGGAGTGAAGCTGGAGGGCCCTGTTTCCAGGTCTCACACACTTTTTTTTTTTTTTTTACAGTACTGGAGATTGAACTCAGGGGCATTCTACCTCCGAGCTATACCCCCAGCCCTATTTTTTATTCTTTTATTTTGAAACAGGGTCTCACTAAGTTGTGGAGTGCCTCACTAGGTCAGGTCTCACACACTTAGTAGACAGGTGACCATGAGCAAGTGCCACACCTTCTAAGTCTGGGATAATGAAAGTGCCTAGTTAGCCAGGTTGTTGAAATAAGGGATAGTGTGTGTGTGTGTGTGGGTGTGGGTGTGGGTGTGTGTGCAAGAGAATGTGCCCTGTAAATTGGTAAATGGTACAAAAGTAGAAGTTTGAGGAATAGTGAGCCTCAGTGTTCTTGTGAAGTCAGCTTCAGTGGTTTTCCATTCATGTCTGCCATGGTAGTACTTCCTGGATCTGCAAATCAGGGAGGGCACGGCATGGCATCCTCAGGGGAAGCCAGGGAGTCGCTGGGACGTGTGCCCACCCTCACATCCCATCATTTCTCTCTGCACCTCCACCACCATTTACTGATATCAGGCACTAGATTAGGAACTGGGTATCTGGCTCCTCCCTCAAAATGCTCATATCGGAGCCAAGGGAGAAAGGACCAGTGGTCAGACCCATTGAGCATCATCTTAGGTAGGGAGAGGGAAGCTCTGTGGAGACCAAGGTGGGCTGCTTTATCCAATGGCCCACTAGAGAAGGTGACACAAGAAATGAGTCTCAAAAAATCAAATAGAATTAGCTGGTCACCAGGCATGGTGGCACATGTACAATCCCAGTACTTGGGAGGCTAAGATGGGAGGATTACAGGTTTGAAGACTGCCTCAATAATGTAGTAAGACACCCAGCAACTTAGCCAGACCCTGTTTCAAAACAAAACAAAAAAAAATTATAAAGGATTAAGGGTATATCTTAGAGGTGGATTGCCCCATTGCTGGTTCAATCCCCAGTGCCAAAAAAAAAAAGAAGAAGAAGAATTAGTTGTTAAGGAATGGAAGAGAAACAGACAGAGAAACGACATGCCTAAATGCTGAATCAGGTAGTTTTAAGAAGGAAGAAAAAAGAGACAAAAGCAATAAAACAAATAATACTGGCTTAAACAAAATAAGAATTTGTTTCTCTCCCCCCAGTAAAAGAAGCCTGGATGTGGCTCTGTAATTTGGGAGGGCCTGGTTTTCTTCTTTCTTCTCATTCTATCCTCTTCAACATGAGACTCCTCATAGTCTAAGAAGGCTCCTCAAACTCCAGCCATCACATCTTCTTCCCATAAGAATGCCTTTCAATAACACTTCTTAAAATTCATGCCTGGTATTTTGCTTATATCCCTTTGGTCAGAACTTAGTCTCGTGGCCAGTTTTAGCCACAAGAAAACACCAAAAGTGTCTTTATCCCAGGTAACCCTGTGCCTAACTAAAACCAGGGGATTCTGGTACTAAGAAGGAAGCGTGGAACAGATGCTAGGAGACATCTCTGCTTCAGGTCTGAGAGAGGAAGCACTTGAGTGTCTTGAAGCTTGCAGGAGTGGCTTAGAGAAGGTAGAAATACAAGGCTGGAGTACCGGGTCTCATTTTTCAGGTTCAGGAAGTCAGATTAGGTCCCCTGAGCATGTGAAGGATTTGAAGAGCATTTGAAGTGAAGTAGTGATGTGGTCAGATTTCCAGAGGGAGTCAGGGCGGGAGGCAGAGAAGAAGCTTGAGGGTGAGTGCAGAATATCCCCTTCTCTCGCTGCAACCCTGCCTCGGGCTGGCGGGTGGTCCTTTGGGGCCTTCCAGCTCTCCTGGGGACAGCAGGGCTAATGTGGCCCCAGCTCTTGGGGCAGCCAGGAGAGCCAGGCCAACATCTATGGCATAGAGGGCCCAGGCAGGAACCCCCTCTCCGGCAGCTGGGTTTGGACTCTGTTCTGGAAATGGCAGCGATGGAAGACAGGTCTCATGTCAGGTGCCGCTTTGGGCTGAGGGGGATGGGCTTCCTGGAGCACTGACTGCAGAGTGATTCTAAGGCCATGTCTGGCTCTGCAGCGAGGAGGCCTGGGATGAGCACTGCTGAGCAGTCTCTGCATGAGGTGTCCCAGCTGGCACGTTGTGTATTTGGTTCTTCTGTATTCTAGTGTGATGATGGTTCTTTGTGCCGGCTGGTTTTCATTCACTCTAAGAGGCAGCCATCCAGTGTTTCACAGAGAGTGGGGAGGACTGCAGAGAGGAACCATAGCTCAGGAACATCCTGTCTCTCTGGAGGGGGGGGTGCTGTGGTACACTTTGGTCCACTGGTCTGGTCTTTGGTCAAAGACAAAGGCGTCATGGCCCATGGAATGATGGCTTGGATGAGGAAAGCAGAGCAGAGATCCCAGGTGCCCAGGAGGCAGAACTTGCCTCAAACAGGACCGCTATGGGCAGCGGGCTGTGTCCTGCACTGACTCACCTGTCCTATCAGTTCTGCCCAGGCAACAGCATGTTGAAAAGTGTTCAGAAGTGTCTGTGCTGCAGCACCAAAGGTCTAGGATTCTGCCTACAAGTGGTCATCTGGCCACTGCAGGGAGCCCTCCAGAGCCTCTCTACCCACCAGAGTGGCACAGACCCCCTTGGTCAGTCCCTGCTCAGGAGAGGCGAGGCCTTGGCATACCCTCAGGGAACCTCTGGCCTCTTGTGTTCTCTTTCTAGTCCAGTTCTGGGAGGGAGCGGAGCCCCCAGGCCTTGCAGCCATGCGGGGAAGGCTGTTCCAGGCCTGCTCTGGTGGAACCCCTGACTCAGGATGATCTTGCCTTTGGATGTAAATTTAAATACTCGTGTGTGTGTGTGTGTGTGTGTGTGTGTGTGTCTGTCTGTCTGTCTGTCTGTCTGTCTGTCTCTCTCTCTTTCTCTTCCTGTTTAATTTGTAAGGGGCTCTTTCCTTAGCTCCACCCTAGAAACACCCTCACTGGGAACTTTATTGAACCCCCAATGTGGGGGACCTCAGGCTCTGCCTAGCTCTTGCTCAATTAGCAGTGACTGGTTTCTCACCATCTGGGAGCAGCCTTGAAGTATCAGGATGGGGCATTTAGCTTCACCAGGTACATTATTGTAGCCATAGACTCGCATCTGCCTGGCTAGATGCTGTGGTACTGTAAACAGAAGGGTTCTCTTGTAAGAGAGGGCCCCCACACATCTGTCTCATCCCAGCATCTAGTCTGTGTGTCCCTTCTGCCCTTGAGCCTCCTCTCCAGGGATTACCTCTTCATAGAGGGGATCCACAGCCAGGTTTTACATCACAAGCCAGCTCCCCTGGGCCAGCTCACTCCTGCGCCACCTGGCCCTGTGTGAGCTGGGGGCTTATCCTCTCATTTGAATATTAAAGGTGAGCTTAATCAAGGAGGTGCAGTTGCTGCTTTAAAAGAAGATGGAGAAGTAAAATTCAGCAGCACACCTCGAATCCAGGCGGACCTGGCGGAAGCTTGGGGGTGGGGGGCACCGGGGATGTGCCATGCTGCTGCTGCCGCTGCCACACTCTCCTTCAGCACAGAAGATCAGGAGTTGACTCTATTCCCAAGTGAAAGCAGAGCATGGCGCCTAATAGGCACTTAATAAATGTTTGCAGAAATGAATGGGAGCGATGTGAAGTGACAGGAATTATGGGTTTCTCTTGTGATCAGCTTTCTGTGCCTCTTGAAGCTCCTCTGCGTAAGTGAGGGTGATGTGACTAAGAGAAGGCTCTGCTCCCCGTGGTAAAAACCAGAGCACTGTGTTCTCATGCAGGAAGCTGGGCAACAGAGTTCTGGCCCTTAGCTTGCCCCAGTTTCCCCGTCTGTCAAATGGGGCCATTTTGACCCTTGCCCTATCCCCTTTCTTTGTAGGTTGTTGAGAGGGTCATCGGGACCAGTCATGGTCTAGCACTTTGGAAGAGGGTAGTGTCATGTCAGTGGCAGGCAGCCCTGCACAAAGAGCAGAAGGACAGCCAGCTACAGGAGGGCAATGGTGAGAGAGGCTATAGGCTGAGGCCTGAGGCCCACCAGATCCCATCTCCCCCAGGCTGCTGTCTGCAGCTCCCACACCTTCTCGGTAACCTGCGCCACCAGCCTCAAAGTCCCCATTAAGTCTCCAGCAGGAACTTAATCACCTTTCTTCAAGCCTTCAGTTTCCATTTCCATCAGCAGAAGCAAGTGAAAACTTGCAGCTTAAAAAACAAAATAGTGAAACCCATCAGTTACTTGGGGTATGCAATTCTGGGCAGAGAGCAGTGCCTGGCCTGAGAGAGGGCAGCCCCTACCTTGGGAACAGCCCAGGACAAGCAGAAAGCAGAGGTGTGTCCCCCACTCCCTCCTAACCAAAGAGTTCTACTCAGAGACTTTTCCACTTAGTCTATGTCATTGCATCCCTGTCCTGCAAGACCTCACCCACCTGGGTCCCCACCTCTGCTCTCTGTCCCCGTGGTCAGGACCAGAGTGCACACTGCAGGCAGTCATCAGCGTCTGCCCCAAATGGGGCCTTCCAGGGACACTGAGCAAGGGAGCAAGGAGTTTGGAGCCTGGAGGAGCCGCCCATGTATGACCAGATCCTCTTGGTCTGACCAGCATGACTGTCAAAGCACACACAGGGCAGCTGAGTCAGAGGAGGGCCCACTGGCTGTGCCCACTGACTGTGCTGGATCAACTTTCATGCCGCTAGAGCAACAACAGAAATGTATTGCTTGCAGTTCTGGAGGCTGGGAGGTCTTCCATCAGTGTCTGGGGAGGGCCTGTTCCTGGTCTACAGATGGCCATTTTCTCCCTGTATCTTTGCTTGGTGGAAGGGGCTAGCTAGTTCTCTGAGGTCTCTTTTAAAAGGGCACTAATCCCAGTCATGAGGGCTCCACGCTGGTGACCACGTAACCTCCCCACCCCCTAATGCCATTACCTTGGGGGTGAGGAGTTCAACATAAGTATTTTGGTGGGGCAGAAGCATTCAGACCATAGCAGGTGACAGGCTGGGCTCTGAAGCACAAATAGAGCTTTAGGAGGCAGGTGATGGAGGAAGGGTATTCCAGGTCTGGGTCCAGCAGGTGCAGAATCACAGAAGCATCACATGTCCTCCCTCCCTCATTCTTGCCTCCTTTGGTCCCATGGCCCCCATCTGAGCAGATGCTACCCTTGTCCCTGGGCTGAGACAGAAGGACAACAGACTTTGGCATTGAGAAGCCAGTGCCATTTCTTCCTAGACCCCAGCCACACAGGCAGATGCTTTGCAAGGGAGGGACCCTGACCCCACCCTTGCCATAGGACAGGCCTTTATCAATACTACTGTCTGCCCCCAGGTTCTCTGGGTGCTGACTGGCCAGAGCTGCATTCCCTTGAAGTGGGAAGCCTCATCCAGATGCCTCTGTCCTGGGGAAGAGGAGAGCCCAGCCTGAATTTCTCTTGAGGGAGCCCTGCTGCCCACTGAGTCCAAGCAGGTGCCCGGCTGCCCCCAAGGCACCGTAGTTTTGCAGGGCAAGGTCTGGGGCCAGCTCTGCAGCTCTCTTAGTGGGACCTGCTCAGGACTTCTCCAGGCTTTCTTCCAACCTCAGGTCTCAGCCTTGAACACACCAGCAGGAAGAGGCACTTTCTCCTCCTCCCCTGGCATCTGTCCATGCCATCCCTCCTCCCACTCCTCTATCCCTTAGGCATCCGCACAAGAATTACTAAGCACCTACCATGTCACAGGCCATGTCCTAGGTGCTGGTGACAGTAATAAATGAAGACAAGCCTCTGCCTTCATAGGTCACTTGTTGGGGCAGAGGAGCAAACAGGACTCTACTTGATGGGAAAACCCGGAAGGCTCCCCTGGCCCCAGCCTTGCTGGAGGAGCTGGGGAGACCTGTTGGGAAGTCATGGCAGAAGGAAGGGGCAGAGTGTCAGCCCAGTTGGTGGGTGTGAGCACCAGGGCTGGGGATCCACAGCCATGTCACCGGGCTGTGGGCCTCCCTGAGCCAGCAAAACCTTGCCTCCTACCTCTGCATACCCCCACCAGGGTTAGAACTTGCACTTGAGATACAACTACCCTTGTCACTCATAAGCAAATTATAAGTGTTACCTGTAAAAGCCCTTTGGATGCCAAATGTCATGTAAATTAATAGGATTTTAGAATTGGAAGCAACTAACAGATTTCTCCAGGGATTCCTCAGCTCCGTTGCTATTACCTTGGGCAATAATAATAAAAATAGGAATAAAAGTTTTTATTCCCCTTGTGCTGAGCACAAGTGCCATCATCTCTGAGTCTTCACAGAAGCCTATAGGGAGGCAGTGTCAGCTGGGTTTTAGGGAGGAGGAAAATGAGGTGGGCAGGGCATTAAGTCACTTGTCTGGGGTCCCAGGACTAGGAAGTGTGTGGGATAGGATTTTGCCACCTTGCATTAACCTCTGTTGGGTACCATTTCCTTCTGCCCCCCTGAACCCTAGCCCCTGCTGTGAGAGAGCAGCAGCGCCATCCACGGGAGCCAGGGCTTGCTGGTGCAGCACAGAGAAGCTCCTTGACCATGGGAGGTGCTCTGTGGTTACAACAGGTGTTATTAGTGCCATGATTCCTTTCTCATCACCAAAGCCAAGTCTTTAGCCAGGTGTGGTAGCACATGCCTATAATCCCAGTACTTGGGAGGCTGAGACAGGAGGATCACAGGTTAGAGGCCAACCTCAGCAACTTAGTGAGGTCCCCAGCAACTTAGTGAGACCTTGATTCAAAAAAATAAAATAAAACGGGGCTGAGGACATTGCTCAAAGGTAGAATGCCCTGCCAGCATTCAATCCCCAGTGATACACACACACACACACACACACACACACACACACACACACACACACAGAAGGCTGGTCTTCCATCCACCCTTTCAGCAAGGGCTGGTAGGCAGTGGAATGACCTACTGGCTATCAAAAGTTTAAAATATTTCTGTACTAGTTGGCAAATATTGCCCTGAGCCCCCAAAGTGCCTCCGAGGGTCCACAGCAGAAGAGCTGGCAACTCGTCACAGCGGTGGTCTGTCCATCTGTCTGCCTCCCAGCACCTGAAAGATCCTACTGAGGGACAATAGGGTAGAGGGTCTCCACTTCTTAGGGGAGGGACCCTGAGCTCCCTGTGTTTGTTACTCACTGTCCAGCGATGGGGCCAAAGGTCAGAGCCCTGGCTCCTCGGCGCTCAAGACTTGAGCGTTTGCTTGTGAGTGTTGATTGCATCCGGGTCTGGGGAAAGAGTCCAGGCACAAGTGTGTTTCCAAGCCCTCCAGGGGATCTCAGCGTGCACACAGCTTTGGATCATTGCCTACTGGAAGAGGAGAGGCAGGAATATCACAGACTGTCGGCGTGCCCAGGCAGGCACACTCTCTCCGGTTCCCTAAGTCTCTGCGGACACACCATCCACTCCTAGATGGCACCCTCTTCTGGGGACTTCCTTATTTCCAAGGGTGCTCCTACTCTTCTGTTTAATGCTTCCACACGCTGTCACCCAAGCAGGGGTGCCCTGACAACAGATTCTGAAATCTCCCACAGGTTTGCTATTGCAGTGTGCCTTCTCTTTACTACCATGGAAGCCTTTGAGGCATTAACATATTTTTAAACATATAGCTAAATGGCAATTGTTGAAAAATTTACTGGGGGCAATTTATGTGCCTTCCCTGTTTTAGGCACCAATAGCTTTAGGGCTGTGGACCGCAGAGTCTCTCTCCTCCCCAGGCAACGGAAGAAGCATAGAGGATCAAACCTGAGCTGCCCGTCCCTCGCCTTTACCAGCAGACAGGCCTGGCCTTCCCACTTGGTCTCCAGCCTTCCTCTCCAGAGACATAGCTGTCAGGTTCTAAATGAGTCACTTTCTCAGCTGCAGCTGAGGGTGAGGCACTCCTGTCCCACATTCTCTTCAGTGTCCCCTGCCCCACACCGCAGCCCCACCCTCTCCTCCATCAGGGGTCTTCCTGGGATGGTGCTGTTGACATCCTCTGGGAAAGCTGGGCTCGCTCTTGAAAAGGTGTGTCTAAATCAGATTCCTACTTTGAAGGCCAAGAATTCAGAGCTTGTTTTGTTCTTTTTCATGTGGACATGCATCAG
This sequence comes from Graphiurus murinus, assembly GCA_004027655.1. Classification (NCBI taxonomy): domain Eukaryota; kingdom Metazoa; phylum Chordata; class Mammalia; order Rodentia; family Gliridae; genus Graphiurus; species Graphiurus murinus. The sequence continues at coordinate 5,181 of PVLC010019925.1, read as the reverse complement.
CTTCCTTAAAAACAAAATATTACCATTTGGTCATGTAAATGTGCCCATTTTAAATGATCGATGTTACCCCTTCTTCAGCTCCTCGGTTCTGATGTGAGCACCCCTGTTTCTTCCAGCCTCACCCATTGGCAGCTACCACCCTCTCCTCCTCTGCACAAAAGTCAGAGCTGTGCATTGCCAGTAGAAGAACTAGCCCTGTGCCCCAGTCAGGCCTTCTTGGGAGGAGGGAATATCCTGGGCCAGCCAGAGTGACAGATGGTAGTGTTTCCAAACTCTTGTAGGACATGTTTCCTACATTCTGGGTGACAGTTTCTTCTTTTGGTTGCTTATTTTTTAGTGTTTGTATTCAGTGAAGCAACATTAGATGTAGCCAAGAATGTTCGAACCATCTATAGAAGTTGCTGGTGGGACGTGCTGGGGAGGGAGTAGAGTGTTCTCAGCAAGCCCAGCTTAAGAAAAATGCTCATAATGGACTTTCAGAAAGATCTTCCTCAAAATCACATCTCTTAGAGCCATTAGGAGCTGCAGAATCCTCTCGTCTCCTCTTTTTGAGAAACACAGAGGGATCCCAGGCTCATCCCAGGTCACAGAAATAAGTCTTCACTGAGCCAGAACCATGACCCAGCAGGAAGATGGTCTTGTCATTCCAAGAAGAGAAAGAGACAAAGAAAAAGGTTCATGGCCCAGTGCCCCCCAGCAAGGGACAGGGGGCAGTGCTCTTCTGAAGTTCCCAAGGCTTCCTCTCAGCCCAGGGTTCTCTGCCTTCAGCCTGCATCAGAATCTTCTGGAAAGCCTTTAAAAGAAACCTGATTCTGTTGGGGACAGGGCCATCACAGGACTGGGATCCTGCACTGTGTTCTCAGGAGACCCTTTCCATCCTCAAGGTAGAGGGGTGGCAGAGTGCACAGACGTGCAGGGCAAGTTGACTTTTCAAAAATTGTGAATGACTTTAAGCCAAAGATCCTCAACCTAAGCTGGGTGTGGTAGTACACACCTATAATTCTAGTACTTGGGGGGCTTAGACAGAAGGATCACAGGTTTGAGGCCAGCCTAGCAACTTAGCAAAACCTTATTTCAAAATCAAAAATGAAAAGGGGTGAGGTATAGCTCAGTGGTAGAACCCACACCCACACCTCCAGGTTCAATCCCTAGTACCACACACACACACAATTTTTTTTTTAAGGTCCTTAATGTAGGCTGCATACTGGGAAGCTTTTAAAGGCCACAGTGCCCTCACTGTACCAAAGACCAAGTAAATCAGGAACTCCAGGGGTGGGAACCAGTGCATCAGCATTTGTAAAGCTCCCAGTTGGTTCCAGGTGGTTCTCAGCCCAGGGTTGAGAATCAGTGCCTGGGACAGAGCAGGGCACTCCCCTGTGCCATAGCCCGGGCACCCTCCACTGGATAAGTGCTTCTGGCCCATTCCTGGGGATAGCTGTGTTGGCCGCCCTGGGGCAGAGGATCAGGGAGTAGGGAGGCTGCTGGCCTTGGAGACAGTGCTGCCTTCAGTGACTCCAGCCCCAACACATTCCCTGCCTCGGCGCACCCTGACCACTGTCAGCTGGTGCTCAGTGAGAATCTTCTGTGGGGCAGACTCTGAGCTGGATCTTGAGTGGCACATGTGACCCAGTCCCTGCCCTAGAAGAGTTTGTCACCCAGCAAGAAAAATAAGATAGGTGTATAAAAATAACTGTGCTTAGGTAAGGCAGAAACCGGTAAGTACCACAGAAACAGTAAAAAATAGGTATGTATGATAGAATTCTAAAAAAAAAAAAATCCCCCAAACCTCAAAATGCTTATTAGCTTCTAATCAGCAATGAAGCCTCATGGCTCCAGCAAGTCCAGCAAAGTGTGTCGCTGCTGTCAGTGGGATAGTGACATCTTTCACTTAGACAAGTCACTACCCCCAGAGTTGTCTTGGCACGAACCCTAGAGGACTTAGGTTTGTCATTCTCTTCACAGACGGGCCGTGCAGGGCCTAGGAAAATGGGACCCTGGAAGCCGTCCTACCTATCCTCCCTACAGTGGAGAGAAATTACTCAAGGCACAGAGAAGTGAAGAGCTGTGCCTAAGTCACACAGCAAGGTAGAGCTAGAGGCCAGAGCTAGAGTCTTTGACCCCAGGCCGGTGATCCTTCTGTTAGGAGCAGCTTCAGACTAGCAGTGGGTCTTTGAATTCCACCATTAACACCTCACTCTTTTGTCCCCAAGCACCTATCTTTGAATGGATGTTTCCCAAACAGAAGAAACATTCTATGTTCCTCAGTTCCCAGAGAGCCAGCCTAGGGCTCTGGGCCCTCTGCGGTTTGATTGGCAAAACGTTTTTCTCCTTCCTGCAGGATTCACTGCCAACATGTGGGAAGTGTTGGCCATGCCGTCTGCTTGGTCCAATTGCCAATGAGGGGACAGGATATGTGTCCTCATTTTGAGCTGTGGAAATTTAGCTCCACTATGATGACGTTGCGAAGTTGAGACATTGGGAAGGATTACAGACCACAGCTATCTGGCCCCTCTGTGCTCATGGCCATCTGACCGTGATTTCTACCATGGAGAAAGTGGAACGTGGCCACCTGGGGAAGAGTCCTGTCTTGAAGACAGGGTTGGTGGCTTGATAGAGACTTGATTAAGTCTCAGCATAATGAGAGCTAACACCCATTTAAGCTGACTCGCTGCCACGTGGCATATGTTAACCTTGCCTTAATGTGGCCATCCCTTTTCCAGATAGCCACATCAAGGCACAGGAAGGTCAGCAACTTGACAGTGAGTGGCTGAGCCAGGACTTGAACCCAGCTAGGCGCGTAGTCTGTAGACTTGAGCATTTATTGGCTGACTGCCCCACAAGGAGCAGCCTGGTTGCTCACTTTATGGATTGGCCAGGGAAGCTATATGGAGGACAGACACCGCACTCCATTCTCAGGGGACACTTGGGACATGGAGCTCTGCCACAGCTTTGCTTAGGCCTCACACCACACTAGGAGCCCTGAGCCCTGCCAGATCACCTTCCTAGCCCCTGTGGTCTTCCCCTGACCACCCTCAGCCAGGGCAGCCTCCCCTTCTCAGCCCACACCCTGGCTTCCCAGAGAGCACTTGCCCAGCTGACCCCTGCCTCCTTGGGATCTGGGGGAAATGCTGAAAACAGGCCCAGGCGGCCCCACAAGGCTTCTCTTCCCTGAACTTGCAACCCTGCCAGGGCCAGCCGCGACGGTCCTGTCCACCAGGACCTTCTGCAAGGGGCCTGCTCCAGAGACAGCTGTGCCTCTCACCACAGCTTTAGGCTGAGGTCACCATGATGTATGTTCTTGGCCTCTGGCAGCTCCAACCCACCCCAGCACACCTGCCACACACATATACACCTAGCATACAAAACACATATTCCCAACACATAAATACATACACAACACACATGCACAAACACACCCCAGCACACAAGCATATATGTAACATATGCTCACCACACAACCCACCTCAGTACACACACATACACACATAACACGTACCCAACACACAAGCTCACCTAACACATGCACATAAATACACCCAATCCACACATACTCACACCTCATAAATACACACACCCCCAACTCATACACACCTGGCACACCTGTCTTGTATCTGTGCTTGCCCATTCCCCACAAGCCTGCCTGCCAGGTCACATGGAGACCCTATCTGGGGTCAAGGGTGACCCATGCGCTGAGTGCCTACCAAGACAAGAGGGGAACCACGTGGTGCAGGAGGCTGATGCTGGCCCTGTCTCCCCCCTCAGGAGGTCCCCAAGCGGTAGGTGGTCTAGGGTCATTGCCCTGGCATCTCAGAAGGGGCAGGGGTGTCCAGGGAGACACAGCTTGTCCTGCTACAGGTCAGGCACAGTGGCTCTCTTCCACCTGCGGCTGCCTCTTCCTGCCTGTCGCCCGCTCACCCTGCATTTGGATGCCTATGGGAAAGTTTCTGCCCTCGGCAGCATCTGGTACCCAGCCTCCACCATGAGCCTTTATGTGAGACTTAAGGATGATGGGTTTCCTTTCTTGGAAAATATTTTTTGTCCTTCCTTTATCTCTCAGTCTTTTGTCAAAATTGCACTCCCCTCCAGAAAATAGAGCTTTTGTTACTAAGTCCTCTTATTGACCACATTCCCCTCCCCCAACCAGCACCTTCTCAGCACTTTCTCTAAGAAAACCTTCTGTGTCAAGGCCTTGGTAAGAGAGTGCAGAAGAATAACTTGACCTTCCTCCCTCAGTGTCCCCTGAGTCCGGCTTGGTGCCTGCAGCAGGATCCTGGGTGGACAAGGTCGGGACAGGGAGAAATAACTTGACTTCTTCCTTATTTTCCTTCAGCAGTTTCTACCAACATCTTCAGAATTCTAGATCCTGCCTGGAAGACTTGGGGAGAGGACTAGGTGGGGGGTCCCGGCCTGGGCCCCCTGGGGATTTGCTGTCACCCTCTGGGGAAGGGACCAGCCTCCAGGCCCAGACCCAGTCTTCATGGGAGCTGGGAGACCCCTTCCCCAGCCTGGGACAACCATGTGCATTTATTTCACCTGGATCTTTCTTTTTCCCCCTTCAACAGCCCTATTACCATATTTAAATGCAAGTATGTCTCTTTTCATTGACATTTTAAGTAGCTTAGCCTGACCTTTTTAGAGTAGCTTGCTCCCTTTTGAACTTCTTTCCCCCCTGTAGTACCATGTAGCTGGGACAGTAGTCCTAGAGCTTAGTGGGCTTCTAGTTCGCTCTGTTTGGAGGACGACGCTCTCCTTTCTTTCCTCCTCTGCTCCCTGCCCTCACGGTGCATGTCTTCCTCCCTCTTGTCCGTAGAAGTCCCTTACTGGAAAGGCTCAGTGGCTAAAGTTGAGCAGCTGTCAGGGGCTGTTTGTTGAGTTTGTTTGTGACTGGCTTCTGGCACATCATTAAAAACCACAGCCATTGGAAACGGGTCTCAGGGTCAAGCCTCCACGTGTCTGCTGGATGGCAGAGGATGTTGTTCGTTATGGGTGTGGGAGTGGATCTGTGTTCGTCCCAGTGTGTGGCTGTGTGCACACATGCTAGTGGCTGAGAGAAGCCCCGGGGAGGGGACTTGGCTTGCCTCTTCCTTCATCTGGATATTGTGTAGCCACCCACCTCGGCCCCCTGACTTTTATTCCCATCCGCACAGCCTTGCTGCCGAGTGTTTTAAGATAGCTCAAGCC
>PVLC010019924.1:0-30061 GCA_004027655.1 Graphiurus murinus | reverse complement strand
GTTTGTTGCTTCTGTTTTGGGGATTCATCTCAGGGGCATGAGTAGAACAGCTTGTGCTCTCTGTATGTTTAAGCCTCGATATGGGATGTGTTGAGCTATTTCTTCTATCACCTGAGGTGAGTTTATCCTTAGTGTTTGGCCATCCTTTCTAGTGGTTCACCTCTCTGGTTTAATCTCTGCCATAGGGATTTAGAGCTGTTCACTGGTATATATAAGGGCAGGTTGTGTTGTGTTCAGTGGTGAAGGTTGGATGAGGGGGGAGAAGCTTCAGTGATGGCTGCAAGTATAGGGTAAATTAGAAGATCTGATCTAGTAGAATAAGAATTTGAGTGTGTTAAGGTGATATATGGTAGAAATTAGAGATAGTGGATATGTGGGGGGAATCTAGTAGTCAGTGTAAAGTATGTAAATGCAGTAGTATAAGATGACCTTGATATAAGACAGAGAAAAAAGGAAAAATGGAAGAGAAAAAAAAAAGAAAAAAAGTGTTGAATAATATAGATAGGAGGGGGGGGAAGCTTGTTAAGGGAATGAGGAAGAGAACAGATAAATGAGAAAAAAATAACCAAACAACCAACCATACAAACAAACAAATAAACATAAATAAAACAAAGCAATACAAAACAAAAATAGAGAAAAAAAATCCCTGCAAGTATATAAATACAGAGCAGACTTGGCCTTTGTGGTCCTCTTGGATTTGCGTGGATATTTTCAGTTTTTAAAGTCTACTCACTTTGGTAGATTTTCAAGCATGTTTCAAGCATTTTTATTTGCCCCATACCCTATAGTGGTAATGTCCTTTTGTGGATCCCCTCATGGGTTGCCTATAGTGGTCAGGTAGGACCCCGACCTGATGTCTCTCTCTGTGTAGGCACCGAGTTCCACTGGTGCCTCTAGTGCTGCAAGCTTGCAGCTCTGATCTCTCCACAGGGTCTGTCCCTGTGTAACTCTTTGTCTATGTAGGCAGTGGGTGTCACTGGATCTGGACCCAGTATAAGCCTGAGGCTCCGAGCTTTCTACAAGCCCTTTGTCTGCATCTCTCTTTCTGCCTTTGAAAGAGGTAGGTGTGCAGTTTAAATACAGGGCATTTTTCAGGGGACTGTAACATTTCTATGCTCTGTGTGCTCTGGGTCCCTCCTGCACTTCTGCTCCTCTCCAACTGCTAGAAGGGTGGGTGATCATGTCTATAGTTTGCTACAGGAGTCCCAGTGACCACCCAGTTAACATTAAATTGAGCGCTGCTTTGGCTCTGGAGGGAGAGGTGAGCTGGGGTGTCCCTGCTGCAGGCTTAAGCTGGTCGTCCCATACATTCTGGTCACTGATGATCATTCAGGGATAGGCCACCTGATTGGGGTGTGAAGTTCTGTAGTTGGCACTTACTCCTCATCTGATTGCTGGGTATGCAGGAGGTTGTTAGATGCCTCAGTGCTAGTAGACCCCTCTCCATGGGTAACTCAATGGCAGCCAATCTGCCATGGCAGGAGCCATATGTGGGGGCTCCTTTGTGCTCCCTGGTCTACTTTCTGGGTTTTTTTCAGCTGCGTTTCAAAATGTGTTACTTTGTTCACATTTTTGCTGCTTCCCCTCCCCCACCCCATCAAGAAGCTTCTTTTATGGCAGTTTTGTTTCAAGATTTACAGTGCCTGAAATGAGGTGTTTCTCTCAGTTGCCATCTTGTGGGCTCTCTTCAACTCTTTAAAGTTGAACTAATTATACCATTTCTAAAGAAAATTAAGGATTTTACATGAATCTCCATTATATCTTCTACATGTTTCCTACAATATACAGCGTTGTAAAAAATATTTTTCAATATATAGTGCATGTTAATACTATTTAAAGCTCTGCAAATTTATCACATACAATGGCCTTAAATATAATTTATGGACAAAGTAATTATTTCTTTCAATTGCCATCTTGGGCTCCTCTCCATAGCCAAACTATCCTGATTAATCTCTATACACATTCACAAATTAAAAGAAATTATGGTCACTTAATTCTTACTCAGGGCAATTGCTGGGAAATCGCCTGACTCTTGAGTTTAAAATACTAAAGGAAAACTCTCCCTTCATTCCTTTCTCCTTCATACATCTTTCTTTCTTTCTTTCTTTCTTTCTTTCTTTCTTTCTTTCTTTCTTTCTTTCTTTGCTTCTTTGCTTCTTTGCTTCTTTCTTTCTTTTTGGTGTTGGAGGCTGAACTCAGAGGCATTCTACCTCTGTGTTAGACCTCAGCCCTATATTATTTTTTAAATTTGAAACATGGTCTCACTAAGTTGCTGAGGTTCTCCCTATGTTGCTGAGACTGCCCTCAAACATGCAATCCTCCAGACTCAGCCTCCCGAGTACTGAGATTGCAGGTGTAGAACAGCTCAGAAAACACAGGCTTTCATATAAAACGATCTAGACTGAGAATGTAGTTTAGTGGTAGATCCTTGGTTCACTCTCCAGTACCAACCACACACACACACACACACAGACACACACACACAAAAAAAGAAAAAGAACACATATATAAAACAAACCTAGAGAAGAATCACAGTTCTATTATTTAACAGTTGCATAATATTTAGGCAAATATTTAGCTTCTCTAATTACTGATGTCTTCAGCTTAAATTTGTCAAATCCAACATATATACACAATATTCGCATAGTACATATAATTTTTATTTCACATAAATTTTCATTAAATTAATTTTAATATGTGTATTTACTATAAGAACTGGCGTGGTTTTTTCTCTTTTGATGCTTTCGCTATTTTTAATCTAGGCCCATATGATTTTTTTATTTTTTTTTTTTGCGGTACTGGGGATTGAACTCAGGGGCATTCTACCTCCCAGCTACACCCTCAGCCGTATTTTTTATTCTTTATTTTGAAACTGAGTCTCACTAAGTTGCGGAGTGCCTCACTAGGTAGCTGAGGCTGGCCACGAACCCGGATCCTCAAGTCTCAGCCTCCCGAATGCTGGGATTACAAGTGTGCGCCACCATGCCCGGCTGCCCCATATGATTTTGTTTTCATTTGATAGTCCTTGTAGAAACCCATTCTGCATTTTGGATGCAGAGCTTGCTGTCGGTCTCCTGTCTCATCTGCTCAACTTTTTCTGAAAACTTCGGGACAGTTTGGGTTCTGTTGTCTTAGCTCTGGTTCATCTTGCAACCTCCCTGAGATAACTCACTTCTTGATGGCTCACTGAATAGTGTTTCAACTAAGCTCTTCTAGATCCTTCTAGAAAAATTCCTGGTTCATGGAGAAAGTATGTCAATTCTCAAAAAACAAAGCACTTTTTTTTTGTCTTTGCCAAATCTATGAAAGCAGAGAAAATTATGAAGTCAGATGGTCTCTATTGATGTTATTAATAGATGCTTCTTCACAACTCTTTTGCTTCCATGGTCATCTTGTAAAAGATGGCAGGACAGATTGTCTATTTAATTCCAATTACTTTTATTTTAAGCCTGTCATGGGGGCATATGCTTGTAATCTCAGTACTTGGGAGCTTGAGACAGGAAGGCCTAAGGTTTGAGACCATCCTCAGCAACTTAGTGAGACTCCCAACAACTTCGAGTGACTGTGTTTCAAGATAAAAAGTAAAGCTGGATGTGGTGCACACGTTTGTAATCCTAGTACTTGGGAGGCTGAGACAGGTGGATCGCAGTTTCCAAACCAGCCTTGGCAACTTAGCAAGGCTCTCAGCAACTTAGCAAGACCTTGCTTCAAAACAAAACAACAACAACAACAAAAAAATTAAAAAGGGCTGGGGTGTAGCTCAGAGGTAGAATTCCCCGGGTCAATCCCCAGTACCACAAAAATAAATAAATAAATGAATAAATAAATAGATAAATATAAAAACAAAAAGGTCTGGAGTAACTTGGGGGTAAAATTCCCCTGGCTTTAATCCCCAGTAAGCCCCCCCCCCACACACACAAATTCTCCCAAGCAAAAACAATTACTTTTTTTCTTCAGGGAGCTACTCTGATTAGATCTCAGCCATTTATGGGATTATTTAAAGCACCTCTCAGTTTTTTCATGCCTCTCTTCTGCATAACTGCCTTGAACATGATCAACAGTCACTTTGCCTACTCCTCCTCTACCTGCATCTCATTAAGTCAATGTGAATCATTTCCAGATTGATGGACTTGATTGTTCATGTCTTCCTTTCTCAGCTGTGATTGTTGAAGCTGGGAGCACATTCATATGCTGGAGGAGATTAATTTTTATATCTTATTCCAAAAGGAAACCCAAGTAAAGCAATCTCCAGTTCAGAGCTAATGACTATTCCATTTCTGACTAGGTGAACTGATGCAGAAAACTTCAAAGAACAACTGGGATTGGGGAGAAAATGACCTTCATTTTGCTAGGTCAGGTTCCCACAAAGTGACTGCCAGACATAAACTCATAGAAAGCAAGCAAGAGGAACAGTAATGAGCAAGCCTGAAGCCCACATGCTGCTGATTGGGATATCGTGTGATATCAACTTAATTGCACACATCTGGTGTGCTATCAGATCCCACAAGTCTTTGCAAATTAAATAAAGATGATGACTTAGTTTAATCATAAATAACTAAATATGCAAATAATTGAGAGAAGATTCTTGGTGGCAATGAAGTTGAAATCACCAGAGGAGCAGGGAAGACTTGAGTAGTATTTATTTAATACTTTTTTTTGGTGCATTGTAATTAAACATCATAGCAAGGTTAAAAGTGATACAAACATGCATGAAGGAGGCACTTGGTGGGTTTGGTCTGGAAGGTAACTGAGTATCTTAAGAATATTGAAGCATTACTGAAATTTAAAATTTGGCTGAATGTACAATTCACTTTCTTCATTGAAGGATAAAATTCACAAAGAAATGGTAAGAAGTGATCCTTCCAAATATGAAAGTGAATTTAAAGATATTTTATCTTTGAGAATATTCCATTCAAAGTGTGGGGACAGTCAAAACATGGCATGTGGTGGGCTTTCTCACCTCCTTCTGATGAAGACCACTGTTGTATGAAAAACAGCTAAGCTTGTCCTTTAGGGGACCGTAGTGTCTTATGTAACTGTGTGCGCTGGCTAGTTGCAACTTTTGTTCTGATTTGGTATATGTTATAGTTAATATAGAATGACCCCTTGAAGAGCTCATAAATTCATGTTTGGTGTTGATGTAACTGAGTCGTGAAGATTGTAATCCCAGCTATAATGCCCTAGGCCATTACAATGGATTTATCTGGGTGGTGGCCTAGGCAGGTACAGTATGGCTAGAGAAGGTGGGTCCCTGGGGGTGCAGCCTTGGAGATTATATATGGTTTCTCCTCCCTCTGGTTTTTCTCTTGCTTTTGGCCTCTATGATGTGAAGAGCAGAGCCCATATGCTCTCCATCTTTCCATGTGCCAACACCTTGTCCTGTGATCTATTGTTCCTGGCCTCACATGAACTGGGTAATGGAGGCCTAGGCTTCCTATTTTATCCTGCTACAGCTAGAATAAAGCCATGTTTCATGCCCCCTCAATGCTTCACTTCTTTTATGGATGGACCAGATCAAACCTGCAGCTTCCCAGTCTTGGTCCATTGCACAAAAAAAAGAAAGAGCTGACAGAGTAAGCATCAGTTCACAGGGGCATCCTGTGACTTACTAGGAAGTATAAGGACTTTGCCCTCTAGAGGTGTCACTATAATCCATGTGCTTGAACTCTCTGCTATTGACTTGTCTTGTCTGTTAAGCATAAGTAATAGTAAGCATAAATAATTCCTATTTGTGGTGGTTATTCTTTTGACATCCATGAGTGAGACAGCAAATCTTCAACAGATGTTCATTTCCTCCCTTCGGTCTTGTTCACCTCCTTTGGGACCAATCACTCCCAAAAGAAATGTTTCTATGCAGCAACTTCTTAAAGTTAACTCAGCATTCTTTCCTTCATCCATGTCTTAACTATTATTAAGGGCCTTTGGAGAGAAAAGTTCTGTGTTTAATGCTAATGATTAAGAAATAAAATAAATAGAATATTCCATGTTTTCAAGAGCCTATATAATAGTAGATAGATCAACATAGTTAACTGAATTTCATTTATTTAATTATTCATTTAAAAAGTATTTATAGGATAGCTGCTATGTATTGATCACTTTTCTAAGCATTGAAGATAGAGAACTGAATGAAGTTTCCATTTGTGGAGTTTATATTCTGGCATGGGTACGAAAATAAATAAATACATACATTATATCACATCCTGCAGGTTACAAATGCTAGAAAGAGAGAGAATGCAGGAAAGTAATATGGGTGCTTTAGTGAATGGGATGTAATTTCAAATAGTCAAGAAAGGCCGTGTGTGTGTGTGTGTGTGTGTGTGTGTGTGTGTGTGTGTGTGTGTTAGTTCCTGGGATCAGATCGAACCAAGGTGTGTTTTACCTTTGAGCTAAACCCCCAGCCCTACTTTATTTTGAAGCAGGGTCTTACTAAGTTGCAGAGGACCATTTTAAGTTGCTGAGACTGGCCTCAAACTTGGTATCCTCCTGTCTCAACCTCCCAAGTACTGGGATTACAGGTGTGCAACACCATACAGCTAAGAAAGGTCTCTTTATAGTATTGATACATAAGCAAAAACTCAAAGGAGGCTAAGGGACAAATCACATAGAGGCCTGAGGAAAAGTATTCTGGGTTAGAGAGATCAGCCTGTGTAAGAACATTGAGTAGAAATTCATCTGAGGCATTCCATGGATAGCAGGGTAATGGGTAGAGGGAAGGAACAATAGGGGAGGAAACAGCTCATGTAAACTTAAAAAGAAAACAGTGTTTGGAGGTTTTGTTGTTACTATAAAGTGACTCACTGACAGGATTTCAGCAGAAATGTGACTTAGGTTTGAACAGGTTCATTCTACCTGTTGAGTGGTGAAGAGACAGTAAATAGAATAGGATAATAACAGGGAAAGCATTGGGAGGCTGTTGTTCCAATCTGATGGTGACTTGAAAGAGCCTCTTAAGGAGATTGGGAGGTGTATTCACTCTGGAAACATTTTCCAGGTCAAGCCAAGAAAATTCCCAAATGAAATATGAGTGCAGAGTGAGGGACACCCCTAGGCTTTTGATCTGAGCAACTTTAAATATGCTTTGTGTATTCCTCAAAATGGGGAAGATTGCAAGTAAAATAAAGATTTCAGTCTTCAACATGTTGATCAGCTAGCTTAAAAAACACATGGGTAAATATAAGATGTAAAAATGTGTAGGAAAGGCAAATTATTTCTGGAAAACTGAAGCTGCTTAATTTTTTAAAGAAAGTGATCCTAAATGAAATTCGCCATTAGTTTTAGATTTCATCAACCACACTCCTTTGGGTTTTGTTTGTTTTTGCTTTTTTACTATCATATCCCCACCTCCTAACCAATCTGACTTCTACATTACATTTAATATCTTCTAACCATCTCTAATTTCTGTTTGTTTTTTTTTAAATTTGTACAAAACTGCCTTTTACTTTGTATTATTTTAAGCCAGGGTTGGTGCATGCTTGTAATCCTAGTACTTGGGAGGCAGGGACAGGAGGATCGCAGATTCACAACTAGCATCATCAATTTAGAGAGGCCCTCTGCAACTTAGTAAGACCATTAAAAATAATTTAGGGCTGGGAATGTAACTCAGAGGCAAAATGTGTGTGTGTGTGTGTGTGTGTGTGTGTGTGTGTGTGTGTGTGTGTAGAGAGAGAGAGAGAGATCTTAGAGTCTTCCATACATATTTGTTAAAGCCAATACTACCTCTGACCTTTGATTCCTTGAAAGGTGAATAATATATTCAGTATTGTTTCTAGTCTCTTGAGGTCCCCTTGGCGTCCTCTTATTACTAGATTTGCTTTATATCAGGCCTGTAGAATGTGTAAAAATGAAAAAAAATATATGTGAAGTAGGACACAACTTTCTGATTCTCTCTTCTGGCTTCATAGTTCTCCTTCTCAGGCCCTGAGTTAGTTTCTCTGTTGCCCCCTATGCCTTAGTGTGTTGGGACTGTATCCTGGATCTGCCATTTTATTATTCCAAGATGACCAGCTGCAAACTAGACTCTCCAGTTGCTCCCCTTCTGCCATACTACAAAGAGGAGAATCTGGCTGCCACTTACTACCTGACTGGATGATGTGACTCTGAAATACAGGATAAATAACCCCCTGAGAATTTTGACTAAGGGGAAACAAATGTTCAGAGGAACTCAGCAATATAAATTCTTTATTCCTTCCTTCCTTTAATGAGTGTTTCAGAGGCACAGTTTCTTAGCTCAACACCCTAGAAATAATTCCAAGATATATAGGTATATGAGACAAGGACCACCTGATTTTCTTAGAGCACTAAATTATAATGCATATCAATACATGACAGGCTCTATGGAATGCTGCCATTACAAGACCTATTTAGCCTCATATAGCCACAAATGTTCTAAACTTATAGGCCCATTGGACCCGTAAAGTGCTTTGTCACACAACATCTTATATGGTCCTGGAATACACTTTGGGAAATGGTGCTTTAAATTATTCTCAAGAGTCACAGACTGCCCACGTGAGAGGAGTATCCTGGAGCCTCCACCATACCACTGTGTCCTCACACCCCTTGGCCCAGTCCACCCAACAGCATCTCTGCAGGAGAGAGGTTGGATCACTTTAGCCAATGCTTGTCATGAATCTTGCAAAGCCTCCACTAAAGAAGGTGCCACCAGACAACACTGCCAGGGAAAACAAAGACAAATTCTTAGACCTGGTCTATACACTTCTACTTGACAGATTTTTTGGTTGTCAGCATCTTTCAAGGAATAATTGTGGAAATGTCTGTGAGATCAGGGTTTCTACCTATTTGTTAAGAGTTTTATACTTTCACTACAACTGCTACAAATGGATGGATTAGGATCGGTATATGTGGGAACTCCCAAAAGAAGGATTAATGGCCCCTTTGGCTTTGTTCCCATTTAACATGCAAGTATGCACCATTCTTTATACTCCTATCTATCCTGTTCGACAATCAGCAGCTCTTACTTGCAACCCAGGAACATGATTGCAGAGATGCCTCAGCAACAGAGAATACAGTAGAACCAGTTCTGCTGGACCACTTATTAGCCTGGTGGCCATATTTTTTTTCCAGGACCTACAGAATCATTCACCTTTGAAGAATGGTTTTCTGAATTACTACATCACAATCTCTTTTTCCTCACCTTCTGTGGAATTCTATTACTAAACATTTGGTTGTTGATTGGAAGTAAATATGTAATTTTATATACTTCTGGATTTGGATGAAACATTAAATTTTCTTTCTCAATTTTCCATCAGACATATGTTTAAAATCATGAGTAAGTAGCTTTTAAGGACACTTAAGTTTTCTGACTATGGCATGATGAAGTGTGCATAATTCATAGCATTGTACAGGTTATTTTGTGCCCATGCATAATAACAGGTTCTATCACAGATGTTTTCAAAAATTGAATAAGTAAAGTATTTAATGGAGAAAACAAACATTTTCAAGGCTCCACTCACTTATGGAGAGGAAATAGAAACACAACTCTGGGTATCAAGTTGAACTCTTAGCCTGTATCTTAACGCTGTCAGAACAGTAATGGCAGCAGTGATAATAACATCTAATGAGACCTTACCCTATGCCAGACAATGACTCAAAAACTATATATGCATGCTTTTAATTATTCCCTAGAGCAATAATAAACATTTGCTTGGCATTTGTTTACTGGAATCATCCTAAGTGCTATTCACATGCAAACTTATTTAAATTCCATGATATTTTCATGAGATGATATTATTATCTCTATTCTGTAGATTAGGAAATTAAGTCTCTGAGAGCTTAATGGTGCACCAGAAAATTGCAAAGCCAGGGTTCAGACCCAAATAGTGTGCCCAGGTCCTTACCTATGATGCCAGCCAGCTTCTCAGGTAGCTAGAAGTGGCTCCTTAACAACATGCAAAACTCTTGATGTTCAGCAATTTAGATAATTTTATGAGATTGGGCCAGGAAGCTTTTCTTCCCATTTACACAAAAGGAAAACAAGGATGAGTATAATTAAATTAGTAGCCTTAAACTGCCTGAGTGGCATAGTGTAATTAAATTACTAGCCCTAAATTGTCTGAATAGTACAAAGTAAGACATTGGTCTTCCTGTGTGAAATTCTATTCATTTCATGGCAGGACATTCTACCTCTTTTTAAAAAAATAATCTTCTAAGTTCTTAAATTCTTGTCAAACAGAGGGCCTGCCTTACTTTGTGCCCCAATACCCTCAAGCCCTTTTTCAGGACTACAGAAATTCTTTAATGCATAGCAAAGAGAGATGATTGGAAACCTGCCTCAATATGAAGGAAAAGCTTGAGGGTAGAGACATGTCAAACACATCCTCTGATGAAATAGAAAAATCTAGCAGAAAAGACTTTAGGATACCATACCACTAAATGCTTTAATGTACCAAGAAAAACAATATGCTGTAGAAATTCTAAAAAGGAAAGGTCCTTATAAAGAAAGATGAACAAGGATGACTGCATATGGGAGATATAGAATGCTATCTGAAGCTTGTAGGGTGGAAATAAGAGGTGTAAGGGAGAAGCCTTCCACCTGAGAGCTTGTATTTGCCATGTTAGATTCCTAGGCTGAGGTGTCTTGTTAACATATTCCCCTCCCCCATTGTAATTGGACCATTCATTATATGAAAATTACCCTCAAACTCCCTGGTTCTTCAGAGTGGAGGCAGCTCTTCATGTAGCTCTAAATGTAGCAACTGCAGATGAAACAGATACCAACATTTTTGGCAGGTAAAGGCTGCCGATCTGGGTCACAGACCATAACCCTCACAACAGTACAATAATTAGCCTCTTGGTGTTTCACTTAAATAGGCCTTTTCCCTTTATGTGTTAAGCATTATTTCATATTCTATTATCACTGTCTGTTTGCATTTGGTGCAGTTGTTATATTATTAATGTAAAGGAGCAACTCCAAATCTCATGATTAATTTTAATGTAGATCTTCCTTGCATAAATAATTGATGAGAATGATGATCAGAGTGATACGAAGTCAGGAGCTGATATTATTTCTGTCAACTCTTATCTTCTCAGCTGCACTCATTTCTAAATCCCCCCTGAGAACCTTCACTCGGTTGCAGATGTTTTGTATTCCCCAACTTCTTGTCACTTAGTTCTTTGGTTATATGGCTACAAATCCTATGATAGCTTCATAAAGAAAATAAAACACATTTTTTCTCAATTTTCTCCAACTATTTATAGGAAGAAAACCTGAGGCAGCAGAAATAAAGTTATTTCTATCCTCTTGGGGTGCTTAGACCAGTGGCAAATGAGTTAGGAGCAATCTCAGTCAGGAAAAACAACTTACTTCTATATAGCACATTACATGGTGCTTTTAAAATTAAAATCCGAGGTGCCAGGGCTCATATCTCAGTAAATTGCAAATTATCTCTTCCACTCTTCCTTTTTTCCTGGGTCCTCCTCCCCCTCTGCTGAATTTGTAATCATGGACGCATGTTCTATGCCTAGAATATCTGGTATAGGATCTGAACATCACTGAGAAGAATAAAGGGAATCACCAGCTTCTCAAAGGTCGTTGGGATAACCTGCTTTGAGTTCCTGATAGAAGAGTGAAATGGGTCAGTAGTGTGCAGCCACACTCCTTAGGAGTCAGCAGTGGGAATGACAACTGCAGCATACTCACCTAGTGTCAGGTCAGTCTCATCTGCTATGGGGTCTTCTGGTCTGGTTGAGGACCTCTTAAGGCTACATGGTCCTTATTCTTAGGAATTAGCCATACTTGGCTATCCATCTTTCCTTATTCAAATTACAGTATAGCATGAGACAAATCATGATTCATGGTAAGAAGTAGCCAGGCATAGTGATGCATGCCTGCAATCTCAGTACTTAGGAGGCTGAAACAGAAGGAGCACAGGTTTGAGGCCATCCTCAGCAACTTAGTGAGGCCCTCAGCATCTTAGTGAGACTGTCAGCAACTTAGCAAGACCCTGATTCAAGATAAAACATAAAATAGGGCTAGCAGTATATCTCAGAGATTAAGTGCCCCTGGGTTCAATCCCTAGCGCCAAAATAGAGAAGGAAAGGAAGAAAGAAAGAAAGAAAGAAAGAAAGAAAGAAAGAAAGAAAGAAAGAAAGAAAGAAAGAAAGAAAGAAAGAAAGGGGAAATATATAAATATCCACACATATGTATATGTATATGTATGTATATGTATATGTATATGTATGTGTATATGTATGTATACATATAAAATTTGATCTTTGTCCTATTCCTGGCACAGAGTTCCTAAAGTCCATTGAAATTTGCCAAGTGATAAGGGTGTTGTAAAGGTGGAAGGTGCATCTTTTGTTATTCAAAATAAACCCTATTCAACAATGATACCAGAGATTATATTGCTGCAGTGACTTTGGAGAGCTCCTAGGTAACAACAGGATGTGGACTGGTTGCCAGGAGATTGTGATTTCAAGGGTTAGAATTTTTTAGCTCCTCTCCTCCTCCTTAGGAAGGAAAGGGATTGGAGATTAACTTAATCATCACTTGTCAATAATTTAATCAATGGTGCCTACGTAATGAAGGCTTAATTTAAAAATCAGCAGGGTTCAGGGAGCTTATGGAGGTGCTGGGAGGGTATTATTCCTGGAGAGAGGAGGTAAGCTCCATGTCCCTTCCCACCGACTTTGCCCTGTGCATCTTTTCCATGTGACTTCCCCTGAGTTGTATCCTTTTATAAGAAGCTGGTAAGCAAACTGTTATCCTGGGTTCTGTAGATTGTTCTAGCAAATTATTAAACCCAAGCAAAAGGTACAGGGAACAATGAAGACTTCCAATTGACATTCAAAGTGCGGACATTCATGTGTGGCTATGCCCTTCACCTGTGAGATCTGAGGCTTCTTTTCAGATTGATCATGACAGAATGATGTTAAATTATAGGACACTGTGTATCCACCAAGAAGAGGATCACTTGGTATCTGGTGTGAGAGATAAAGTATTGAGAACTCTTGTTAGATTACAAGAGAGGAGTTTCATTTCCACAGGAATAATAATAAAGACATGTTGATTTGTGGAAATTATACATTGAACTTAGTGTCAATTTGAGGACATGAGTTACAGAGTGGAGACTGGACCTTGTATTTGGATTTACAACAATTAGTCAGGCGTGGTGGCTCATGCTGCAACCCCAGTACTTGGGAGGCTGAGACAGGAGTATCTCAGGTTTGAAGCCAGCCTCAGCAACTTAGTGAGGCCCTCAGCAACTTAGTGAGACTCTGTTTCCAAATAAAAAATAAAATAGGGATGAGGGTGTAGCTCAAAGGTATAACACCCTTGAGTACCACAATAGTAATAATAGTAATAATAATTATTATTAATAAATGTTAATATTATTAACAATAAATGTTAATAATATAATGTTTATTATTAATATAAATATTAAGGATATCAATAATAAATATTAATAAAGAATGGATATTATTATTATTATCATTATTATTATTATTTGTGAGGAGTGCATCTCCAGGCCAAAATCTTATTTGTGATCCTACAAGCCTTAATGTAGACAATTTCAAAGGCAGGCCTTATGGGTCAAGTGGCCCTCTGACACCACAGCATCACACATTTCTGGAAGGAGTTGTAGTCAAGGACTTAGTACCCCAAGCCAGTTGTGCTTAGTTGCTTCCTATTGGGACCTCCACATTTGGGGCTTTGCCTGAGGTGCTTTTCAGATATGTCCCTAAGACCTCCTATCAAGTGCCTTGTCAAAGGTATTTTTCTCCACTCTGATGCAGTATTTCTCCTAATCTGGTCCCTTTTTCTTCCCCTGCCCCCCTCAAAGGCAGAGGCCTTTTGTTTGGTGTGTGGGGTAATGAAATGAATCCCTGCCACCCACCTGTGTTATATGTCATCTGACCTTTGCTCCCTGAATGGGTAAATAATTGAACACTGAGCAGCAGTGACTGTCTTTTGCCTTCATTGTTATATGAAGTAAATAAAAGTTTAATTGTTACTTCCAGTTGCCTCCTTGTCCTAATTGACCACATCTTTACCTTGACAAATTGGTGCAGTAAGCAGGGTGTTAACTGAACACCACTCCCATTTTGAAAGGACAAACTACCAAAGGTTCTGCAGAGCACCTCAGCAATAGGTCTTAGGAGTGTAGGTGTAGTGGATTCCACCTATACCTGAATCCTACCTGTTATATTTATGGGTCTTGGGGAGTGCTAACAGATTATTCACAGACACTTGAAAAGTTCATGAGGGTATGACTGGTCCTTCAGAGAGTTGAATTAGAAATCCAGCAAAGGGCACTAATGAACTAGGGAAGTTATCCTAATCACTCTGGTCTCTGTTCTCAAGTCCCTTAACAGTGAGACTATAGACCCTTTGAGGCACCATGACCTAAGTTGTGCCCAGCAACTATTATTAACCCTAAACAGCTGTCTGGTACTAATAACAATATTCTGCAGCTCAGACAGTTATTAGGACTCATACCCTTCAGTGAAAAATAGCATAGAACCTCAGGATGGCTTTACTCAGTGGCCCAAAGAGGCCTTAGCAATATAGCTAGCTTGCCTATGCAGTAATGGAAATAGTCCTGTTAAACTTAGAGAACTTGGAGAATTGTGGGTCATGGTACTAGCAATCTACCCCTCAGAATGCCCCGAGAGCATTCACTATCAAAACAGCCAAATTTAAGACACAGTGGTAGTGGTGGTGATCAGAGCAGCTCAGTCACCATGATGCCCAGCAGTTGGACAAACCCTGCTGTGCTCAATCAGCCCATGGCACCATAGAGGGGATACTCCTTCCCAGGCTCTTGGTGCAGTTCTCCTCCAAGATGAATCAGCAGAGAGAAAACAACATAGGAGTGCTGTGCTATCCACACCCAAACCCTTCCATGGTGCCAGAAGTTCCAGTTTTAGGTAGGTCATCTGCACCATACAGCTACTGGCTTCTGGGTGCTGCCACCGTTTGTGGAAACTGGAGCTCCACCCTTCCTGGGCCACCTTGAATCATTTGGTAAGTTCCAGGATGGAAACAATTGCGTGTTTAAAGCCCACTGGTCTCTTAATTCCCCTTCCCATTCTAGAATATCCATAGCTTGGTACTGGGCCATGGGGGTATCCAATGGGCAGTCACGCTAAGGTCCACATGGTGATGGCTCCTGTGATTGACAGAAGTAAAGATGGGCTGGGAGATGAGTCAGAAAGCATGTCATACTTTACTTGGTCTTCTAAGTTTTCATAAATCAATTAGACCAAAGATCAAGATGAGATCCTTCAGTCACCAAAGGGGACACTCTCTAGGGTCAGAGTTCTACAGAAAGATGAAGAAGAATTGTACTTATAGGCCTTTGGAAAACTGATGTGCAAGAGACTGTCATCCTCACATCCCCTGGCACCAAGATGAAGGGGCAAAGATAATTCTTGGGGGTTCTAGGTCTGTTGTCATCACAGAGACTCTTACTCAGCCATGCATAGATTCCTTTGGGACCCCATATGCTGCCATTGTTATTGTCCCCACTACAAAATATATTATTGGTATAGTTGCATTCTATATGTTCATTCTTTTTTGTCTTAACCCCCAAGGTCTGATGGAAATTTCAGTGTATCTTATGGAAAATTAAAAAAACTACCTGACATAGTTTATGGCTAATGGATTGGTATATAAAACAATCCACTCTGTGAGGATGAAACATTTGGATAAAACCCAGTTTTACTCCTAATAGGCTCTTTCTCGCTTGCATGGATGCTCAACATAAGGGTCCCCTATTACCTAGGGGTGGGGGCGCACTGAATGTAACTATCCAGTATGTTAGCTAAACCTGAAGACTGAATTTATTTTCCACTGCAGAACAAGCAAGTGTGCAACCAGGTGTCTTCTAGGTTCACAAGAGGATGGCTGATGGAAATACAGACATGGAGTCTGGGACTGACATGAACAAACTCCCATTCTTACCAGAAGATATGAAAACAGCATGGGAAAGCCTTCTCATCCATTAGACCCTGCTCTATACTAAAAATACTGCCCATGCACAGTATCTAAACCCAAGCTAAATCAAGCAAAGTTATTTGATTATTATCTTTACTTGGCATAGCCTTAATTTGATTAAGTCCAACAGTAAATTCTTGGATTCAAAAGAGCTGAAGATAGATAGAGCTACTTTTAGTTCTGCCTCAACAGTTCACAAAACACAGATTTTACAGCCACATGGTGAGACTTTTTTATTGGGAATCCCAGTATTAGGTGAAGCTGAATTTGGTCTACAAACTCTGAAGGTACCAGTAAGTCAGTGTGGTCCTATAACCAGTCCAGTGTCCCCCAGCATCCTCAGCCATTATTGTGGCTTAATGCAGACCTGCAGTATCTGGAGGCATCTTGCCTTCCTGGATGTTGGACAGCTCTGGTATTAAGTGAATGACTTGACTCATGAGACAATGATAAAAAATGTGAGCTATTCTTAGATTTGAATTTTGCAGTTCAAGTGCGAGCTCAGCCACTATTTAGTTGGTGAGCCTGAACAAATTTCTTGGCAAATCTCAAACTCAGTTTTTCTATATGTAAAACACAATCCAGTATGTTAAAACTCTGAAAGACATTTTTAGAAATGTACAGATAATAATTATTACAGACAAGGAAATTGAGTAAGAGCTTGGTTAATTATTTAAGATCAGAGAGCTAGTATGACAGCATTTCTTTATTTAGGAGAAATTTATTGAATACCTACTATGAGTCAGTCATTGTTGTTTTAAAGTGTTTGACATAGTGCCTCTCAAGTAGTAGTTAATGCGATGTCTTCTTTCTTTGTTACAATCCTCTTGACTACAGGGACATGAAGTCTTTAGGCAACCTATGGTTCAAAGGCCCTGTGTGGTGGTAAATCAGGTAGCAGATTTCTCTAGAATGCATTTGTATCAGAAAATGCCTGGGGTTTAATAGAAAGAACCTTTTCATAGGTCATTATTCCTCTTGGTAAAAATGTATGGAGTATTGTACTTCACTATGAATTTTATATGAAATAATCCTATGGTATTTTCCTAAAGCAACTGTCAGAATTGTTTTATTGAGGTAGAGGGCAAAATTTTATCACTTAAGAAGATCTTACTCAAGTTTATTTTTTTCCTTTCTAGAAACTATACATCTTGGGGCTGGGAATGTAGCTTAGTGGTACAGAGCTTACCCGGCATGCACAAGGCCTGAGGTCCCATCTCCAGCAATGCTTATATATGTATGCATATGCCTAAAGTCAAAAGAGTGAAAGAGTCTGCAAAAATAAAACCTTTAAAGAATTCTATGGAAGGAAGTGCAAATAAAAGTTTATTATATCACTATTACAATGGCAAAGCATGAGGATGATTTATATGTCTAACAAGAGATTAATTAAATAATGGTATATTTTATATTTCTGGTACATTCAAGAAAATCAGCATATAATCATTGATAAAATACAAAATGTTTAAAGACACAAACAAGCATTTTTTCTTCTTGTTTTTGTTTTTGTACTTGGGATTAAATCAGAGGATATTATAACTTCCAGCTATACCTCTAGCCCTTTTTTATTTTGAAAGAAAGTCTCACTAAAACCTATTTAGGTCTCACTAAACAAGGTATTACTAGAATGTTAGGGCTGGCTTCAAATCTGCAATCCTCCTGTCTCAGCCTCACAAGTATTGGAATTAAAGGTGTGTGCCACTGCACCCAGAAACAAGTGTGTGTGTGTGTGTGTGTGTGTGTGTGTGTGTGTGTGTTTGTGTGTGTCTGTGTGTGTGTGTGTGTGTGTATTACTGGAGATTGAATCCAAAGTCATTCTACCTCTGATCTATACCCACTGTCCTTTATCTTAATTTTTGTTTTGAAACAGAGTCTCACTAGTTTGCTAAGAGTCTAGCTACATTGCTGAGGCTGGCCTCAATACTGCAATACTTTTGTCTCAGCCTTCCAAGTACTGGGATTACATGTTCCCAACACTGTACCTGACAGCAAGTTTTTTTTTTTTTTTAAGTCTGAATTTTTTTTTGAATTTTTAAAGGAAATTAGAATTATCTAAAACTGGATATTATTTTATATTACATATTATATAATACATCTATACAGAATATAATATATGGGTGTATATAGATCTCTGTGATAAGATTAGGAGTGTTTTATTTTTCTTTCTTTGGACTGTTCAGGTTCTTAGATTTTCTGCAATGAGTTTTAAGTATTTATATAAAGGAAAAATGCATATTAAGAGAAAGAAAGGGCAACCAAATATAAATTCACCAAAAAGCTCTTACCAATTTGTTGTTTCTACATAGCATTTTAGAAAGCATTAAAAAATGGGTAAGCTTTACTTATGAAGTGATTTTATTGGCTCCCCCAGCTTTGTTGATGTATAATTGACAGATACAAGTTATGTATATTTTCCAAATCTGATGTGGTTTTGATGTATTTTCACATTGTGAAATGATTTTATTTAAGGCATATGGTATAGTAGTATTGGATTCACTTCAACACACTCCACATTGCTCTTCGCTGCTTCAAACCAGCTCCTTTTCTGTAATTCTGTGGTGTCTTATTTGTCTGGCATCTATAGGTTATAAATCCCATTGAGATTCAATAACTATTCTGCGATCTAAGAAACCTGGAATTATGTGCTGAGAATCCTAGAAGATTCATCTGCAAGTATGCACAAGGAACATCTCATTTGTGGTTATATAAATGCTTATTGGATTAGGTTCTTCCATACTTAATGAATACCTTCAATGTCCTGGGAATGGAACTAGAGGGTGGTCTTGCAATAGAAAATAAATGAGGACCTCTGACTTTGGAAGCCTTAAGGTCTGGTCAAAGGGATACAAAGACATATAGGTGATCTCAATTTAATGTGATAAATAAATGTAATAAGGATATTCAAAATGCTACACAAACATGGCAAAGGTCCATGGTAGGCAAAATATGCTTCTTAGAGGAGAAAATGCTGGGGAAGAATCTTGAGTAATCATAAATAATCAAATTAAAATAAGTGGAAAACACTTTTGCAACAAAGTGGACTTCGACATTTATTATTGAATCTAAACAACCATCCTGAGATGGGTGTGTAGCTTAGCAGGAAAAAGACCTAAATTAAGCAGACTCTTGACCCACTGGCATTTAATTCTAATTGATTATGAGATGTCAGGACCAGTTGCAGAAGTACAGAAGGAAGAGAATACAGTCACAGATGCTTCACTGAGCTGCATGGAAAGAGAACAAGATGTCATCTCAGATGAAGACTTCTCTACAGAGATGAGATGAGAGTGTTAGTTACTGATGCCACCCAGGTTCTTCCTGCTCACTACTTCTGGAGGTCTACATAGTTACCAGTATTGGGATGTGTGATTATATCCCCAGTTCCACATAGTTGAAGATGACTGAGACATGTTGTCATGCTGGACATTATTATAGCCATGAGAGGGAATATTCCCCATTAGGAAGAGTTTGGATCACAGTGTGTTAGCCTTAACACAAAGAAGAGTGTCTTGCACAGAGTAGATTCTGTGCAGAGTAGTCAGTATCAATTAAATAAATGAAGAACTGAACACATGATTGTAATGGCTGAGACCCAACAATGATGACTGAGAAACAATCAGGCATAATGCTTTTCAGTGGAATAGAATAGCAGTTCCAATGGACGTTAATGTAGACTGGCTAAGAAAGAAGCAGAGGAGGGTGAGAAAAACTCCCTGGTTCCATGAATTAGCTGGTCTGGGTGGTGATAATGAGAACTGGATTAAATGGAATTTATTGCTTTTTGTTGTAGAAATTTTTGAAAACCTAAATTGTGCTTTATGCAGTGTTTTGCAAACTTTTTAAATCAAGAAAACAAACAAAATATCTTAAGGGAATATACAGAACACACTGCTCATATTGAATTTTGTCCCCTAGGTAAGTGATTCTCATGGATAATTGTGTATATGAATGAATGAGATAAAGGGAAAACTCGAAGATTGTGGTGTCCTGAAATCTGAGAGAATAAAAGCCTTTCAAGTAAAGAGTGATCAACTGTCTCAAATACACTGATGACAATGACCACTATATTTATTGAGACTGAAGATATTGGTGATTTCATTAGTTTTCTATTGCTGCATAACATGGTGCCTTAAAATCTAATGTCTTAAAAAACAAGCGCTGATTATTTTACAGTTTCTGAGAGTCAAGAAGAGTCAGGACATGAGATCTAGTTCTTGGTTTGTCATTAACTCTGTGACCTTAAGCAAATCACTTCACTTCTTGTAACTCAGTGAATAATTGATAAAAGAGAAGTGATAGTGTACCTACTTAAGAATGCTCTAATAAGTCTCAATTGCTATGATTTTCATGAAATGCTTTATGAACAAGAAAGAACCGTCCCATTGTGAGTGAAAATGGCATCCATTAGATTTTACACTATTAATTTCCTGAAAAGAAAATTGTTTTTGTGCACTAGCACGCCTTCTGAACAGAAGATGTGTCTGTCTGTGCAGTTTGAATTCTTGTCATGATCATCAATTTTTAAATGAGAAAGAACATTGGATTTTTATACATTTTTGTGCATTGTAATTATTCATCATAGATCAAAAGTGATATAAATGCACATGCTTGTATGAAGTGTATTTCCCTCTATATTCTCCCTCTGCTCCTTCCACCCCACACATTTTAGCATTAATCTAATCAGAGTATCTGATTTGATACTCTGCTTTCTGTGTAAATAAGAAAGTCTATCATCCAACCTCAGAAAGAAATTTAGGTGACCTAACTGTTTCTACATTTTCAATTCTGTACTCCCTCTGGGAACTCAAATATATGAGCTTTGTTGAACAAATAGAAAATGTGAGACAGAGATAACGTATAAGAGACCATCAAATTCTTCCTTACCCTTGTCTTTCCTCTGTGCCTTTCCTATAGATATTTCCTCTTTTGAAAAGATTTTTTACACGTCCAATAGGATGGAATATTGTAAGAGAGAAATTATTATAATAGAGATATTAATCTCTCCTGTTTTATGAACCCTTAGTATATCTGCTGTCTCTCTCTACTCAGGGAAGTTTTCTCTCAGAAGTCAATGTTTTAATTGGATCCTAATCCAATTCAATCAGACTATCTGGAATAAAGACTTTGGCTTAAATCTGTTCCATATTAATAAGAAGAAATTACTGGCTTATCACCAGGTTTCCAAGTAAGATGGCCAATCTGGAAAGCACTAAGTGGTTTAGATAATTTAATTATAAACAAGTGTCTATGTGTGGTGCTGAGGTAGCCTGTGGAGCAGGGAGGCCAGTGTTTTCAGTGCTCTGTGGATATTTTAACACACATGACTGAAACAATCTACAATCTCATAAAAAAAATACCATTGAATTCCAGTAAGTTTTCTGTGTTTGTGTAGTGTGTCTCCAAGTTATGCCTCTTTGAAAAGTAGAAGTTGCAGGAAAAGTAAACCACACTCCAGCATTCTTCCAGAATTGAGGAAAACAAATTCTTAACCTAAATTCCATTCTTAGTCTTGTATTTGGCAGAATACAAGGCTGACTGGCCAAGCAGTTGGGTTTAGTGAATGAGCAGGAATCTCTTACCATCTACCATGTGACTAGTACCTGCCAAGAAAGCTGCTTTCCTTCCAAACTCTCTTTGTTTCTCCCTGCTTTTGTGGCTCTCAGCTATCTCCAGCTGTGTCAATTGCAGGACTCCAAGTGCTTTCAACCATTGTGTTATTTGGTGTATGATGAACATCTACAGGGATTGCCAAGGACTTCTGGGGAGTACTGAGGGCTTCCAGAGTGTGTCAGGAGCTGCCAGAGCCAAGAGGCAAGGGGATTCTCTAACTTAAATTTTTAGCCTCTATCCTGCTAATGCTAATCCAATAGTGAAAAATTTCTTCTTATTTTAATATTGAAAGGACATCCACAAATTCATCTATTTTCCCATATTTGTCCCATTATAAATAGGTGTAGTTACTTCCATTTGTTTTGTTAATTACCATTTAAAAGCTCCTTTCAAATGTGTACTAATAACTATTTTTCCATATTTTCTTATGTATTATTTCATTACTCATAACTTTTTAATTTATTTTTGAAATTGTGCAATTCTCATAGAATTAGAACCAATTTTAATTTTATATATTTGTATATGTAACGAGCACAATTCCGTTTTGGAAGAACAACCAGGGCAAAAATCAGCAGAAATAGTTGATAAAGATTTTATAGGTAGGGTTGATTTCATAATGGTTATCTACTAGTTCTGTCCCCTACAATATGTTTCTATTTGCAAATAAAAAATAAAGTGAAAGAACATATCTGAAGCTAATTAGCTTAGTTTGGATTTCCTGAAATATAGAATCATATGTTTCCTTGAAAATAATCCTTTAGAAATATGATAAATGTCATTTTTCCCTCTCTGTCAATTTAAAAAGTAAAGGCTAACAGGGAAAGTTTGCATTTTATTCCAGTAACTAAGGAAATCCAGCTACAATTTTCTATCCAAGAGACCAAATTAAAAAAAAAAAAGAACTTTGTCATGTAGAGTCCCATCAGGAAGCAGAAATATTAACTAGGCACATCATCACCACTTAGAGCAGGTGACAATTTGATTAATTGTGATGCCACTTCTTCCCATGCTTTACCCACATTCCATTCCCCATTTGCAAAGATGTTATCTCTGCATTCAAACTCAAGGACATCCTAACACTACTCCGTGACTGGCCTTAGAAGATCTGTTTCTTTCTTTTATCTTTGTGTATGTGTGTGTGTGTGTGTGTGTGTGTGTGTGTGTGTGTGTGTGTGTTAGTACCAATTTCAATAGTTGTGAAGGGAGATAGAAATCACACTAGCAATTCTGATAGAAATAACTGGCAATAAAGTGTTTTTTCACCAGATTTTTCATCAAATATAAAGTTAGCTAAGTGACTAAAAAGGTAAAGCGGGAACTTTAAGTTGATAACTTCAGCAAGCAGCTCCCCTCTGATCGGGGTGGGAAATAAGGCAAAAGGATGGACTCAAAGCCTGCAGGAGGACTTACTTGGGAATGAATCTCTGAACACTGAGAATGGATTATTGCATTGCCGGTGCTGGTAGCTCTGGATGCAAGGAGGGGCTTTGTGGGCCTCTGAGGATGTAAGGCCAGCTAGCTGGCATGGATGTCTTTGAGAGGGCTTCCTGAGGCTGTTTCTGTGAGTGTTGTAAAAACTGAAAACCAGATTCAATGGTTGCTATGAGAAGCAATCAAAGCTGAGAGGATGAAGAGTCACTAATGGAGTGATGATCACAAGAACAGGAAGTGGAGAGGAACCCCAAGGAAATGAATAGAAAATTGCAAGTTTATCCTTATTCCTCCAGCCTTGCAGTATCCCTCCAGCACATGTAAAGTATACCAGTTCCAAGTTCCACCATGATCACAGAGAGCACAGAAGGTGCTGAAAGAAGCTTAATAACTGTCCCAGAAGTGTGATGGGGGACAAATTAGTGCAGCAGATGGGAGATGTCTTTGGTGGCCCCTCCCTCCCTAGGCTGAGCACCTGGATCTCACTCCAAATTAAAAGGACAATACTTGATTAAGCTTTACCAAGTCCAGAGGCTTTGGAGATATGGACTGACCAATCTCTACAACTCATTTGGTTCTCAAGGCATTTCTGCTTCAGTTGTATTTTATCCTAGTGCTATAGAAACCAGGTCATCCAGACAAAAAAGGCCTGAGTAGTGGCTGAGAACCAAACAAGGTTCTTTTCTCCTTCCTGATAGTTTTTTTTTTTTTTTTTTTGCGGTACTGGGGATTGAACTAAGGGGCATTCTACCTCTGAGCTATACCCCCAGACCTATTTTTTATTCTTTATTTTGAAACCGAGTCTCACTAAGTTGCGGAGTGCCTCACTAGGTAGCTGAGGCTGGCCTCGAACGTGGATCCTCCGGTCTCAGCCTCCCGAATGCTGGGATTACAAGCATGCGCCACCACGCCCAGCCTTCCTGATAGTTTTTATTGCCCTTGATCATCAATAGATGAGAGCAGAGCTGTTGCACTGACTGCTAATATGAAAACACTTGATTTAGCCTCAGGCAGTATTTTTTATGTAATTAACTCAGGTACCTAACATCTAATTCTTTTTTTTTTTACCTTTGGAGAAAATTTAATAATCTACTTCTCCTCTTAGGAGGCATAGGGGATAATGTACATTTCAGTTCTGACCAACACCAATTTGCATGCTTAGGTGTCATATATTATGATTAGCATAACCTGCTTTGTTTTGGCTTTGCATTCATTATCATCCCATATGGATGTAGCTACAAGAGACCTTACTGTTCTAAGCCTGGATTGGCTTTGGTTTGAGAGGCTCAGGTACAAGGGAGTCCTTAAGAAACTTCTCAGAGGTCCCTGTGGAATTATAAAGCACAGCCAAATATTGGCTTATTGGCTTACAAAGCTGGTCAGCCCATATACAGCTTTCTAGGAGGCAGATTTTTTTAAAAAGGCAAGATGCAAAGATATGTGTTTAATTCTTCATCAGAATATAAGATGATTGTTTTGCATACATTTTAAAAAGGAAGAAAGAATTTCTGCGATAGAAAATGTTTTCCAATAGAAAAGCATATATTAGTTTACCCTAAGGTTATCCAATGTTACCATTTGGTATGAAATGTTCCCCGAAGACTCATATGTTAAAAACTTGGTTTCTAATGCAGTAATGTTCAGAGGTGGGGATTTGAGAAGTGACTCTCTGTCTTCTCTCCTCTCTCCTCTTTCTTTCTCTCTCCCTCCTTGCTGCCCTGACCTAAGCAGTGTTCCTCCACCACACCCCTCTACCATGAAGTTCGGCCTCACCTCATGCCCAGAGCAATGGACCCAGCCAGCATGAGCTAAAGCCTCTGAAACTGTGAGCCAAGATAAACCTTTCCTCCTTTAAGATGTTTTTCTCAACTGATCATGGTGGCATATGCCTGTAATCCTCGTATTTGTGAGGCTGAGACATGAAAATCTCAGGTTCCAGGCTAGCCTCAACAATTTAGCGAGAGACTCAGCAACATAGCAAGTCCTTATTTTGAATATAAAATAAAATAAAGCTGAAGATGTAGCTTGGAGGTAAGATGCCCCTGAATTCAATCCCCAGTACCAAAAAATTAAATAAAGTTTTGCTCAGGCATTTTATCAAAGTGATGAAAAACTGACTAGCACACCCCCAAAAGAAGTGTGGCAGCAAGGTTTCAAATCCAACTGACCAAAGAAGCCCTCACCCTTTTTGCTACATCATATAACCTACCCTGCCTGGTGTGATGAGTGTTGGAGTACAGATTGGTAGGAGATACGAAATATACTTGTTTGGGGCATTATTTCTCCTTGGACCTCAGCACATTTTTAAGGGAAAAAACAGCCCAGACTGATAAAAGTCCTGTGCTAAATGATTACTCAATATTCCATTCATTTTACCTTATTTTTTAACTACAACAAAGAATTCATAGTAAATAACTATGAGTTTTTTAAAGTTGAGAAGTTACAGAATTCTTGATTAGGAGTAGGCATAATTTCATTCTGCATGCTGGTGTGCACCACAGTTAGAGAAACACCTGGAACAACAACAAATGTGACTTGCAATGATGCATTCATTTCAGCTGATTTTTCATGCTGCTCACAGGTGAAGTCTATATTCAATTTGCAAGCCTTCTCTCAGCTATGTGCTGATAAGAAGGCCTGTGATTTAATCTAACAGGGTAAGCAAAAGGTCTTCATGCCACAGATTAGAAATACAGCTTCCTTAAAGGCTTGGGAAATGCAGAGATAACCACCCTGAAATCTCTCTCTACACAAGGTGCTGAGGCATGGCTTCAAGACAGCGGAATGCTTTCAGAGGATTTGCAGAGGGAATTTGGCAAAGCTTTCATCAGGATGGGGGTGGAGGTAAAAGAGTAGGGCCAGGTGGACATAAGAACCGGCATACTTTTTCAGTGTTTTTAAAAGGAGCTGTTAAAAAAAAGATGTGACAGAAAAATAGTAGAGTATCATTTTGGTTTGTAGGTTATGTTTTGCACACACGCTTCTTGTATCTTTTTCAAAACCTCCCTTGATAATAGAAATTACTGCAGTTAGAAGCTTAACTGTAGAAAAGGGCCAAAACTGCTTTCAAAGGCAGCGTAGGATAACTGAAGATACTCAAGCCCAGGTTCCAGGAGATTTAACTTCATGTGTTTGGTGACTACGTTAACTTTAAGATATGAAATATTTAAGCCGGGCATGATAGCACATGCTTGTAATCCAAGTACTGGGGGAGCTGACACAGGAGAATCACAGGTTTGAGGTCAGCCTCTGTAGCTTAAGGAGGCTCTCATCTACTTAGTGAGACCTGTTTCAAATAAAAAATAAAATAAAATAGGGTTGAGGGTTGAGGATGTTGTTCAGAGGTAGAACACCCCTAGGATTAATTACTAATACATTACACACAAAAAAAAAATTTTTAAAAGAAACAAAAAATCTTTAGGTAGATCATTTCATTTGATCTCCAAGATAGTCTTGGGAAATAAATAGGAGAGTATTAACCTCACTTATAGATTAAAAAAAAATTACAGGTAATGACAAGGCCAAGTATACTTAATGGCAAAGTTAAACTTGAGTCCAGAACCCATAACCTCATACTTTTCCCCTTTATTAAAATTCTAACGATATAAAACATTTATCACCACCAAAAAATTATATCAATAGTTACAAGTTATCTAGAGCTCATGGGCAAAGCATTATTAAGAGAACTTTCTGAAGAGCCTCATTTAATCTTCACAACAGCTACACACAGAGTTGCTTGGTTACAAGGTGCCTACCCCACAAGAAAACTGGCAATGTTGTTTTATTCAACTGGCAATGTTGAACAAAAACTTGAAAGTGTGTAAACTGGATAGCTTGTCCTCATGATAGGATGGTGCTGAAGAATGGAGTTTACTACAAGATGAACCTGGGTGTGAGTCACAGCTGTGATACTAAGTATATAAAAATCTGGCAAAATGGCTTAAACAGTGTGAACTTTCCTTTCCTCATCTTTATAGTGAGTATATATACTTGGTGTATTAGTCAGAGTGTTCCAGAGAGAAAGAAATACTAGGATATACAAAGAATTATTTATATATATATATATATATATATATATATATATATATATCAAGAAATCCCCTCATATATACATATACATATATCCCCTCATATAAATCCCCTCATATATATATATATATGTATATATATACATATATATATGTATATATATACATATATATATATATATGTATCCCCTCATATAAATCCCCTCATATATATATATATGAGGGGATTTCTTAGGGGAATCAGCTCACACAATTATGGAGGCTGAGGAGTCTCAACAGGCAGTCTGCAAGCTAGAGACCTTGGGATTAGGCAGTGTGACTCAGTCCAAACCAGAGGTCTCAGAACCAGGAAACTTAATGGTATAACTTTCAGTCCAAGAAAAAAACTCTCAGAACTAAGGGATGGTGTGTGTGCCTGTGGATGGGGGGCGGCAGGCAGAGGAGGGAGAGAATGCTGGTCCAAAGGACAGCAAGTCTGGAGTTATGCTGGTCAAGGCAACAGAAATAAATGTCTAGCCCAACTCTTGGATGAGAAATCAATTTGCTTTTTGTGTTTCTTGTCTTCTAGGCACTGGCTGATTGGATGGTTCCTGCCCTACAATGTGGAGTCTTCCTCACCTAGTCCTTTCAAACCCATACCATAATTCTTCTTCAATCAGCCCTCATAAATCCTGGCATGGTGGAGCAACTCTGTAATTCTAGTACTTAGGAAGCTGAAACAGAAGGATGGCAGGTTTAAGGTCAGTCTCAGCAACTTAATACGGCCCATAGCAACTTCGTGAGGCCCTGTTTAAAATTCAAATAAAATAAAATAGGGCTGGAGGTGTAGCCCAGAGGTGGAATGCCTCTGGATTTGTTCCTAAGAACCACTAAGAAACAAAACAAACAAACAAAGCAAACAAACAAACACCCTCACAGATATACCCAGGTTTTATGTATTCCTTAATCCATTCAAGTTGACATCTAAAATTGACCTTCACAAAGGTCTTAGCTAAAACTAAGATCTATGTTTCCTCGGGTCCCCTGTATTCATTCGTCAGGGTTTCTAGAGTAATATCTCAGTAGGATGTGTATATGGTAAAAGGCGATTTATCACATCAACTTAGAGTCCAAAGCACTGTAGTCCAAAGTGGCTGCCTGCATACAGAGAGCCAGCTAAAGGCCAATATCCCAGGGGAAAGCAGATGTGTCATTCTCAAGAAGAACCATGCATGTCTTCATGCAGCTTTCTCTTTCTTTTTATCCAAATCTTGTACCTCTCAGAGAACAGTGCTCCCCACATTCAGGACAGGACTTCTTCAATCAGCCCGTACATAATCCACTCATCTCAACACAACCAAGGTCACATATCTTAAGTTTCATAATACAGTCAAATTGATAATTCAAATTAACCATCACATCCCCTTCACCACATAGTTCCTGATTAGAATTGGTCAAAAGACGAACTTGATCAGGATTGAGAAGCTAGAGGAAGTGGAAATCATCAATTTGAAAAGATGCCATTATCAGGCATGATGTTGAGTGAATGTGGAAATATCTGTGGTTTCACCTTCCCTCTGTACTCCCTTGCACATCTCACTCATTTTCCTAGTTGCTGGCCCTGATGACCAACAGTGGAACAAAACCTACTGCCAGGTGCTTGGCTATGGACTCACAAAAGCAATAAACACACAGCAACCATTTCCCACACAAGTACCCCTTCCTAGCCCTACTTCAGTGCACGGATGTGCTTGGCTTTTCACACTTATTTTCAAGCTCTGATTTGTCCATCTGCTTTGGCTGAGTAGTTAATTATGGTTTCTCTGACATCCTCACATTCTCCTCTTTTAGAATTTCAGTTTCCCACCTCTTCTCATATTTATGTAAGGCCTAATTCATGTAATAAATGTCTCAATTCCTTCATATTATTATGACTGTGTTTTCCTATCTAAAACCTAATGAACCAAATTTGTTCTCTGTAATCATGTAATGATTAAGATTATGTACCAAAACTCAGAACACATAATGGCAAATAGTACCTATGATTATCATCAACTAAATGCTGTATAAACTTCGAACTTACAATGTTTCTTTTTTCTTTGTGCTTCTGCTCTGTCCTGTCCCAAACTGTCTCTCTCATAACTTCAGCTCATACATCTCTAGTGCATGCTTTGATCAAAATCAACCTTGGGTTGGGCATGGTAGCACTGGCCCGTCATCCTAGGACTTGGGAGGCTGAGATAGGAAAATTGCAGGTTCAAAGCCAGCCTCAGCAATTTAGCTAGGTCCTCAACAACTTACAAAAAATAAAATGGGGCTGAGGAAATAGTTCTGTGGTAGAATGTCCTTGGGTTCAATCCCCAGTAACACACACACACACACACACACACAAACACACACACACACACACATACAAATCTACTTCAGGAAAAATTTGATTCCAGCCAACAAATGGTATTTAAGTCTCTGAGTATAGCTAATTCTAAATTCCTAAGAGAAGTAGCTGATTGATCAAGCAACTAAACTCTATTAACAAGAATCCTGGATGCCTTTAAGTAATCCTCTTAACTATTAAGAAAGTAGGCAGACCTGATGTGCGGATCATAATCTACTTGGATACAAACTTGAGTATGTAATAGCATTCAGTTTTCTTAGATAGCAAACAAACAGTATAAATTAACTAGTCTCCAGGAGGTTCTATGCAAAACAATGCAAAAATAATCTAAATTGTAAGTGGAGTTGCAGAGAAGATTGTGCTTAGCTAGTTATCCTGGAGAGCTGGTCAATTCTTGCTTTCTCACATTTTTTATTAAGGTATAATTTTGCACTCAGGGAAATACCCAGCTCTCCAGAGCCTAGTTTGATGAGCTTTGGCTGTTGTACTCATCAGTATTAAGTAGTTTCCTGAAACCAGCTTGTCAGGACCATTGTGATCTATATACACAATGGAATCTTACTCAGCCATAAAGAACAACAAAATTATGTCATGGCGAATATTATGCTAAGTGAGATCAGCCAGTCTCTGAAAGTCAAGGGTCGAATGTTTTCTCTTGTA